>PRKT01001545.1:16394-28755 GCA_003671525.1 Saccostrea glomerata
GGGGGGGGGGGGGGGGGGGGGTTGACCCATAATATATATAGTCTATAAATCAGCACAGTTCCCTCAGCTATCGTATTTCCACTGTGGTCTTACATGTGGGTGCGGTTCACGTGCAAATGCGGCACTTACAGGTCTATCATCATGTATAAATTATAAGAATTTTCTGTCTTTACACAGTACGTGGTCTTCTAGCTGATGTTTTCATAACATCCATCATTAGAGCAAGAGAAATTGATTTTTTTTACTATTTTTTGGACCTTTGTGGCAAGTGGATTGTTGTGTGAATTCCGAGCCGTACATGTCTTATGCAAGGTATTGAATACTGATCGAGGGAGTCTTGCATCAGGCATCCAGAGGAATACACAATTTAAATCTTCAGCTTGAAATGGCGATTGAGGGAATAAATGTACTTATCATCTATTAGAAGCAAAGAAATATGTTCATAGTATCATTTAAAAACTGACAAATATCCCCTCTTGAACTAGAAGCTGAACAGTCTATGTCATGAATTTTCGTCGAGAACGACGAAGAACAAATCAGGCCATAAATAGATCGAGGTCGTGTGTGTGTGTGTGTGTGTGTAGAAGCACGCCCTCTGGTTGGAGAAAATTGTGCAAATCTTTTTCCCAGAATTCCGATTAACGCAAGCGCTCTTGCAGTTTCATCCTTACGTAACTAGTCAGCCCGGGGGCTGTCTTATTACGATTAGGGAACAGATTATTACTTTAAACAAAACCACTGTCAAACATTTATGATTTTATTTCTCGTATTTATCTGATAAATAAATTGAGCTTAGAAAAAAATTTAGATTAAATTTCGTCGGATACAAAATGGTCATAATTGTTACAACACATTTACGGGTAAACCTCACCAGACCATGTGGTTTTATATCTACAAGAGTTTACAATATTTTACAGTTATCAAATAACTTCACTACACAAGTTTATATTTATTTCTAGCCTTTACCGAGTACCCGGGTACTCGATCGGAAAAAACGTTCGAGTAACCGGGTATTAAAAATTGACCGATTTGACATCCCTAATAAATAGTCTATTTTATCTTAATGCTACAAATAGAAAATCAAGTATTGATCAATTAATTGGTATATATACAGGGCCATTTTATGCATAAAGTGAACCGACTTCTTTCAAGAACATTGCAATTTCTCAAACCTGTTTCCAAATATGTGGATTCTCAAAAATAAATTTTATTATAGAAAAAGGAAAGCACAAAGTGTCTACTTTATTTTGATATATGAAATGGTAAAGAGGGTGATAGTTCAGGGCCATTTTATATATAAGATGGCTATTGCTTTTTTGTTTTGCATTCGGGAAACATTTCAATCGAATTTTGAGAATGCTTGGGGAAACGGGAAATAGATACCTTTATTGAAAAATAACGTTCATAAAAACTTTTTCAGGTGTATATTCCCTCTGATGAAAGGCATAGTCAGAAACACTTTTTTTGGATTATTTCCAAAATTAGTGTCAGGGGTGTTTATGTTACATGTAAGCATTGCCCTAAATGTCGGGTGCATATTAGTGCATCAGATTAATGGATTGGAAGGAAGTTTAAGAACCAAGAGAGGGGGTGCTGATGTAAGTAGTTTTTTTTTCTTCCTTCTTATGGCTTAGTAAGATTATGTGTATGAAGTCTCTGTATTTTCATCTTTCACTGTTCAGTTGCCCCACATGTATATGGACAAAATAATCTTAAAAAAAAGGAATATATATATTTTTTTAAAATGAAAAGATTTTTTAAAAAAATACTATACTTATTAAATTTATTATGTTCATGCATGACCCATTCATATTTTCGAATATTTTTTTTTAAATTAGTAACAGCACAAGTTCACAAATAGCTAAAATGTTTTGTCAAGTTCTTGTTTCCAAATGATGTAAATTGTATGTTAATGTTAATGCATATAAACTTTTTAAACTAGACTTGATATGTTTTTTGAAATTGATTTAGAGAATCCCGTGTACGTCTGCGTTACCAACAATAGTGATTGGGAGAAATTGCCCAAAGGACGAATTAACGTTTGAAGAAAGAAAACGAGTCTTAAATTGTTCATTTATTCCTCAAAACTGTACAGATCCGCTAAAATTTCAGTACCACTGTGTACTAAATGAGTATGCTAACCAATCAGTTGAAGTATGCGCAATCCCCACCAGAATTTTAGGTAAGAAAGTTATGGCCCGGTATTAAGAGGAATAAAAAGTACTATATATATTCTTTTTTTTCAAGAGGTTTAAGTCTACCAGAGGTAAAAACATTGTTTCGAATCACTCTGAAAAGGATCTTTTCTTTCAATTACATGTACCATAGATAATGAAATATCTAATTAGATTTTATTTAAAAAAATAACAATTTGCAAAGATGAAATTAAACATGATATGTGTAACCTTGCTATTCTCGTTTATAATATCAAAACAGTACAAAAATACTTCATTTTTTTAAGGAAGTGTCTGTGCTGAGTTCAATATAGGAGGGAAATTTGTCCAAGAACATTACACAACACCTGTACCCTGTTCAAGATGTCCCTTTATGTATACGTCAACTGATGCTTACAAATGTAAGTCTCTAGCAATTTTTCATGAATTATTTTATGACAGCGAACGCTTTCATAGCATTTACACTCTCAATTCAACGTAAAATTTATTAAACAAGATATCTCAATTTGAAAGTATTCCAAAAATATCAGAGTTGTTCGTAATTTTTTTTTCTTATTGATGAATCGTTTAACATTTTGCCATTTCTTAACTTATGGGAGAAGGGGAATAATTCTTAACAAAGCAAATAGATACATGTATTTTAAATGCATATAAATGAAACAGTCGTCATTAAAACCCCCGTCACATTTCCAAAAAACGACCAACGGCCGACGGGTTTTGAAGCAAAAATGGGATTCTTCGGGTGACAGTCGTCAGTTCATCGGCCGATGTCTTTTGACCTCTTTTTTTGTCGGCCGACCAATTTTGTGTCTATCGGTCCAAGTTATAATTTTTCATGCGTCGGTGGCCGATTCCTTCAATTAAAGTTATCCGTCGACCAACCTTCGATCATCGTCTGACCATCGGTAGTCAGTTTATTAAGTCGGTCGTCCGTCGTTGGACAATAAGGGTTTTAAAAATTCGGCCGACGCTTAAAATCAAACTGTAGCTCAGAGCTCGATGATCGGACGACGATTGGCCGACTTGTGAATATTTAACCTAGTGAGGATACATAACACAAACAAAACTTTTATGCATGGATTGTTATGATTTTTTTGAACGGAAATAACATGAATAATTAATCCGTAAGATATAAAGAAATCTTAAGTATTCTTTGCTGCTTAGATATGCAACATTTGTCGTTTTTATGCAATTCTATACAAAAATTTTCAACGTTGAGTCACAATTTTATATGATTGTACCATTTTGCCTTGCAAACATTACTCACGTCACCTATCTGAATATAGATCTATGACAAAATATTGCTGAATTCTAAAGAAAAAAGTTTTTTTGTGTTATTTATCCAAGTCATCGGTGTCCCTAAGAATTAATATGACTGCTCAGTGTCGCCCAATACTGTATCGGCCGATCATGTTCTTTCAACCGACAAGACCAGAAAAATTAAGTCGCCCGACCATCGGCTTAAATGTGACCTAGGCATAAGATATGCAGAAATGCATTTCAGTTAAAAAATTAAAAATCAATTTAGAAATAATTATAAGCTCGTTTGATCTTCTTTTTTTTATTGTCTATTGAAATTTTCTGTATTTGTTTCAGTTTGTTTCATATGGAGATTTGAAAATTGTTTTCATATTTTTTGTAATAAAAAATTAATAAGATTTTTTTTTCAACTTACATATTAACATTAAGTTTAAGGAATACTTCTTTTTACTTTAATTTAATATGATATACAACGCTAACAAAAAAAGTTGACCGATCAATTTATGTTATATAATACATTTAGTTAAAAAGATATCTTGCTCAGATTATCAAGAAGGATATGGAGATATCGCACAATATTCAATCTCAACGTCCATTAAACAATATACAAAATAAGAGCAGAGCAAACATGGATCTCTGAAACATCAGAGGTGGGATCAGGTGCAATGGAGGAGTGAGCATCCCCTGCCGACCGGTCACACCCGCCGTGTGCTCGTTGTCATGAACAGGAAATAACGGAAAAAATCCGTCGTCAATTCAGTGTATGAATAATGGACTAACAATTGGTATTGAAAACGTCAGTCAGCATATGACTCGATGATAAATTGTATTTGCTGACAAGGTCATTGTATCGACCAAAGAATTTACGAAATGATGGCTTTAAACGAGACTGTCGATATTGTTGTTTCATCAACTTGTTTGTCAATAATTTACCTCGTTTAAGAAATTGTTCATATGTAGAGCACGCTCTTGCGTATCGAATCAACTGAGATATATATTCTCCGTATGCAGGTGATGAAGGTATATTGCTGCATACGTAAGGGAAGTTAACGATAGAAAACTTAAAGTCATCACGTTTATCATATAGCTTGGTTGTTAGATTACCATTAGTATCTTTTTCAAGTAAAATATCCAAGTATGAAGCAGAAGTATCTGACTCTGTGGTATCTTTTATCTCAAGATCACCAGGATATATCGTATTGACGTAGGAATGGAAATTATCATTATTAATTGACAATACGTCGTCGATATATCTAAATGTCGAGTTGAAGGCCACAACAAGTGTTTTCTTCTTTCCACGCATAAGATTTTGTATAAATTCTGCTTCACATGAAAATAAAAATAAGTCTGCTAATAACGGAGCGCAATTTGTACCCATGAGAATTCCAATAGATTGTTGGAATACCTGGTCTCCAAAAACCACATAGATATTGTCAATCAGAAACTCAAGCATCTTCTTGATGTCAACTTCAGAGTAATTATGTGTGCAATCAGAATCTGTTTTAACAAAATAATTTTTCAAATGACCAATGACGAGGTAAGTAAATTTACGAGTTCCATTTTTGTTGAAGAAGCAGCTGTCAATGATATCAAAAAGCCTGGATTTTAATTTGTCGTAGGGAATCGTTGTGTATAAAGTTGAAAAGTCGTAAGTTTTTAAGCTATTGATTTTTGTGGAGTCTTGTGATTTCAAATTGTCCAAAAGTTCTTTAGAATTTTTAAGTATCCACATCTGATTTACACCACTTCTTGAGTATATAGTTGCACAGTACTCTTGAAGATTTTCCTTCACTACTGTCAATATTTTAGTGAGAAGTAACGAAAGAGGCTTGGTTGAACATTTACTGGAACCCGCAATGTATCTTTGTTTGTAAGGATTCTTATGAAGTTTCGGAATCCAATATGTATAAGGTAGATCAAATTCATTTTGGCTCTGTAGAATATTAAAAGTATTCAAAACTGACAGGTGATTTTGAAGAATTTCTTCCTTAGAAAGAGAAGTATGAGTATAAGTAGAATTACCACTTGTAGAATTAAATCCAAGTTCTTCTAGAATGCAATTCATATAATGAGCCTTACAAACGAAGACAATGTTGTTACCTGCTTTGTCGGCAGGAACCAGTACGTACTGATCGTGGAATCTATCCAATTCTTTTTTCACTTCTGGTTTATTGAACACAGAAGGATAGATGGTTTTCATTTTGCCCCTCAATCTTTTGATACGTGACTTTAACATAGATCTGATACATTTAATCCATTCTGACAAGGTGTCAATGTCTTCTTTTTCATATTTGGCCCATCGTCTGGCGTAATTTTCAACAGAATTCATAATATTTATGAAATTCTGACGCCAGTTAAAGGATCGGGGTTTCCTATATTTAGGACCTTTTAAAATAAGTGAACTAAGGTCCTCATTACGAACTATATTAATGTCACCTGTAATAACGTGTCCAGCAGGACTATAGTTATGGGGCGGCGGAGAACATGAACACGAAGGGGGATTATTTTTCAGATGGTCGATATCCAGGCCATGTTAAGTGTTTTTGTAATTGAAAAGTTTGGAAGCAATGGTCGATGTATATTTGTAGAAAATACATGGTGTAGTCTTTAACTTGAAATATGGTGGAATACAAGACTGGACCCTTTTGTGATTAAGAATATTACTTATATTAACTGTGTCAATTTCTTTATTGGCATATTGAAGTTTAAGGAAAAGACGGATTGTTTTAGCTGCATTTTCGTCCGTGAAACGTGCGGGTTTAAAAAGCCTATGATATGCAAAATCCATAATCACAGATCCGAGCCTATATTCAGATGACGAGGAATCTAAAATTGGATGTTCCTTGGCCTTTTCAAGAAGACTATTTAAAAGTTTCAAAGGGACAGATTAAAGTTTTGTTCGAATATGATGTAGACCTAACTGTTGATTTACATAAGGTAGTAATGAATCAAAAGAGACGTCGTGTATTGCAAGTTTATTGTACGAACGATGTCCATGACTACGCTTACGTCTCTGAGTATTGTTAAAAAGTCCCATCACATTTACATTATTACACTGCGGGCTTGAGAGATTTCCAACACTATCGACATTGTCATTACATCCATAGGGAAAGGATGTCCCTATTTTCTAATCCAAAATTCTTCTCGTTGTCTACGGAAAGGTGTACTCAACGACGGACTATTTGTGTGGTAATAAATCTTTTCGAGAATTCTAACTTTCATTGATAAAATAGAATGATCAGGTGAATTAAAATGTTTATATAAAAGCTGCTGACCACCATGATTTATTTGAAATCGATGACCTGACATTCTTTTGTTAAGCGATCCCTTGGTTTCACCGACATAAATAAGTCCACACAGATTACATTCTATTCCATAGACAACATTAGAAGATTTGCAGTTCAGATTTTCCCAAGTGTTTGTATAGAAGCTCTGTCCAGTAAGATTACTGGTGAAAGAAATGTCAGTTATCAAAATGTCACAGGTTTTACAGTTTCGCACAGAACATATCGAGACCGAAGACATTGGATCGGAAAAGGAATTATCGAATATCTGTAATAGAAACTTTACACTCTTTCAATTTGGTATATGATGTATTGGTTTTACAAGATTAATTCAACATATAGCATGTTTAGGTTAAATTCCGAGAGGAACATTTGTTTTTTATAACACAATTATAATTTTAAGTAGATCATGTTAATATGTAAGTTGAAAATACTTGATATTTAATTTAAATTAGCTATTGCATTTTTGTGTTTTGATTTCTACGTAATACACGTGTATAGAATATTACGATGCAGCTTGTACTTTTTCTGATTAATACATGTACTAAGAAGTATATATACAAGGTAATATTTGTGAAGTCAGAAAATGAAAATTAATATAATAATACTTGGTAATCAGCTTCTTCATTTCCCCTTTTCATTCATCTTGATGTTTTAGATCAGGAATGTTATAGAGGCATCGAAAAAATTTCATCAACAACAGCTGCTTTATCAACGCATTCAGTTCTACAATCGACTGCCTCAAATATACCTAAACTAAATGTAGAGAACAATAAGTACGTATGTAAAAGGAGAATTATCTATTCTGTTTGGTTCATTATTCTAAAAAAAAATAATAATACCCAGAAATTCAAACACCACACATGTTCTATGTTAGATTTGACAACCATCTGTTTTGAAACATTGTTATGTGAAAGCGATTTTGTCTTTTCCAGGTCCTACATTCTATGGATTCTTGTAGTTGCTGGTGTACTTGTAATTACAAACATACTGGTCATAGTCACTTTCATAATATATATAAGGCGTTTACACAAACAACCAGATGCAGAAAGTCACCATCCAATTGAGGAAAATATAGAACAAGAAACGCCATTTATTAATTGAACGAAAAATACATAAATATTGCATAAACATATGGTTGTGTGTTTTTGTTTTTGGTGGGAATTGTTCACAAACATGCTATTACAAAGCAATGTTTAAAATACATTGTATTTAGAAAATAATTATGAACATTTAAAACTATAATTTTTTTTCAATCTTTCTAAACAATCATGACCTACCTTGAATGTCAAATCTAAAGCTATTATGAACTTTAAAGAAACCAGTGAAAACTGAAAGTTGTATTTATTCCTGCTAAAAACTATTATCCCCCATTTTGGTCTCGCCTTACCCATGGTTGTCATGGCTTAAATACATTATAAGACACACAAGTCTCAATTTTTCTGACCCAATGTTTTTGCAAGGACTATTAAAAATATTACAGCTATATTTCTCCAGTTTTAATTACTGTTGAATCATCAGTGTTCCTGTGGGGCTGGGGGGGGGGGGGGGGGGGGGGTTCTTAATATAAATGTTAGACATATAGTGACAGTCTAGAAAATCCGCGTAATAATCTACCCGCGGATTAAACAGAAATTGAGATTCCGCGGAATAATGACCCTTGGTTAAAAGTACGTCTACAGTATATGTGAAAACATAGACACATTAATAAAACACCATAGGTTGGAAGAGGTGTCCAGGGAGAGTAAGTATTTCCTCTTGATTGTTCATTTTTGCTATAATGCCTCTGTTTTGATCAGGTGAACAAAGTAATCCATGGTTGAAATTATGTTAATCATAGAACTTGAATATAGGCAGTATTGTCTTAACAAGCAAGTAGAGATACGATTTTTATCACAGATAAAAGTTAATTGTATTTCATCACTGTTTCTATCATATGTGGACCGAAACTCCATTTACATCTGCATAATGCACATTCCCTTCCCTGCTTTGAATTTCGATTCTTTGAACACGGCGAATATTGATGAACTTTTCATAGATTGCCATACCAATATAGACAGTTAGTCCGAGACAGAAGATGACCCCAAAGGCCGCGACTGAATCCTGGAGTGGAGTATTACCGTCAATTAGTCAATTTCTTTAGTATTCTTGTTAATGTCACAAGAATAATGAATTTCAAGTATAAAATCCCTAATCTTTACCGTTAAAAATTATGACCAAGTTTAAAGTTTTCTGAAAGAAGTACAATCTTTTTTTTTTACAATCATTTTTTTTTAAATCCAGTGGATTTTTTAACACAAAATACATACATGTATGAGAAGTATGCAATTCAATTTAATCACCGTTTAAATGCTACAGTCAAAGTAAAAGCATGGTACTTTTATAAAAGTAGATTAATCTTCAAAGTCACACGGTCAGATCTCCTGGTTCTGAACGAAAGGACTTGTTACAATGAATACACTTTTGAAATTTGAAAGCCATGTTCCCCACCAACTCAAAAAATATGGCCAATGTTAATGTTTTAGGGGACACATAGACAGACAAACATACCGTTGCACGGACAGGACAAAAAATATACACCCCTGAAACTTCGTTTACGGAATTATAAAAGAAAACAATATATTGGTACATTGACTCAAAACTAAATCTAAGAATATATTATTACATACTCATCTAAATGAAACATTTTCATGATACATGTATTTTACATCGTTTATTTCCCGGGAATAATTGTTGACAGCATGTGTATTATAAATGTTCGAGTTTTAAACACTTCATGCAAAACGTTGTTAAACTGCCCGCGCGACGCAGTGGTTTGAGAAAATGTATCTGCTCTAGAGTTGCAATATAATGTATAGAATTTATCCTCATGTCACACATTTTAGCATCATGCTGAATATCATGTTGTTTTCCTGTTGTCACAATGAAAACAGGAAACAATCAGATTAATATCAATCCATGAAATAATGCTTTGAAAGCATGTTCTGAAATGTTCAGATATCACTTGGTATACATTTAAGTGCACCTCTCCTTTGTGATGCTGTTTAAAAGTATTTGACCGTTTTGATCAATGTTACTTAAATTAAATGAGCTTTAATACTGACCGAATTTGAAAAAAAAAGTCTTGAAAATAATTTATATTTTGCGGTCGTGGGAAAAATCTACTATATTTGAAATTTATTTGATATCTACTTTTTTACATTGTATTGTGAATTTTCCTTTTCAACAATCCTCATGTTATGTTTACTTATGCAATATAATATTCAAGAAATGTATCTTGAACTCTTTGGGACAATTTATTTCATGTCACTTTCCTTACATAAACTACTATGAAGGATCCCCTTAGACCTACCTTCGGGAAACATCCGCTAGTGAAAGGTTTCTTTAAGCTTTGTGTGGCCCACTGAAAGTAAAGGATGGTGATTTCACTCTGTCTGTCTATCTGTCTAGCTGTCCGTTCGTCTATTTTACAATGACATACTTTAAAGGGGTCAAATTTTCGTAGTTTTTGGGAAATTATATTGTTTCATAGGGATTTGATTTCGTGGTCAAAGAATTGTTCACTGGTAATAAAAATACATTTATGTAAGAAATTCCATTCGCATGCACATAAATTATGGGTCTCTTCATATATTGTAAACCGTATGGAAATTTAATCCCGATGAAAATTAATGAATTCACAGTATATGACATTGTACTTTGTATTTTTGCTTGTTTGTGACACTTTCGTTTCAACTCAATATCTCGAGAAGTCTTTTACCATTTTCCAGTGAAATGTTAAACGACAACTCCTTTTTACCGAAGAAAGACGTTAATTGCTTTTGAGGTTAGCCCGTCCGTTCGGCTGCATTTTATGTGATTGGAAAGCTTCTATTTCCGTGAGATATCTCGAGAAGTCTTTGACTAAATTGTACATAGAAACCCCCTATGGCTTAACGTGGCCGAGTCTAATTATATTTCTATCCAAATTTTATATTTTTTTCATTAATTAATTTTACTGTTATATTTGTTGTTTCAAGATTGAAAAATCAAATGTTTACCATCCCGATGTCTTTAGGGAGTATCTCAAAAATTGTTAAATTTTGCTATCGGACCCTATGGCAATTTGTTGGAAAAGAGCCAAAATATTATTTTTTTTTATTCAATTGATTTTTTGGTATTTCTGCCCTAGAGATTTCTTTTTCAGTCAAGTAGATGAATGTTATTGCGAAAAGTCGCCAAATTATGAAATCTTAAAAAAGTTGACATCTAGGCTGCTTCATGAATACTTTGATTGCTAGTATGCGTCTTTTGATGTTTTTTTAGTATAATATCCATGGACGTCTTCAATACTCAAACGAGTTATGTGTCATGCTGCAGGGTCTTGCATTGCTTACAGTACTAAGAACAGTGACGTTGTGAAAGCCTTCTTCAGCACTGTGACGTCGTGAAAACCTTCTCCAGCATTTTTTCCCATTTTTTTGTGTTTAAATCACAATTTGAGACCAGTAGGCGTTACAGATAGTGTTAATTTTAAATTAAGGAAGGTATTACAAACAAAAAAAAATGTATGCATGGAATGGTACATATTTTTGGCTTAATTTCCTAAAATGATGCAAATGATATACCGGCATTTCTAGAATATAACGAAATTGCAAACGCTCTATGACGTTCAGAAGTCTCCCCCCTTCAAAACCATCCTTACAATGTATTAATCTATACAAATATTTTTCAATTTTAATTCCTTTTTTGTGAAAATGTGACTAAAAAATTAAAAACTACTGTGTGGAACTTGTTTAATTTATTCATTACAGCATGACTTAAGACGTCATTTCAATCACTTTGACAAAAGTTTGTTTGTATCATCTGTCCTTAAAATTACCATATTTAAGAAAGGTTGTACTGTCACACATATGACTGCATGATATTTAAAAGCTGCGCAAAGTCATGCGCACTTGAATTAGATTCGATCGGCTTCGTTAAAGAAAACGCCTATTGATTTTGAGAACCCAACCCCCTTCCTACAAATCGTTGATGGTCTTTTTATTATTATACCATTTTATTTACAAAATGATAGTACCTAATTTTCATGTAATGACATATGGTGTGTTCAAACTATTACTAGAGTTTAATTAATATTTTTAGCTCACCTGAGCCGAAGGCTCAAGTGAGCTATTCTGATCAAAATTTGTCCGTCGTCTGTCGTTGTCGTCGTTGTCGTTGTCGTAAACTTTTCACATTTTCATCTTCTTCTCAAGAACCACTGGGCCGATTTCAACCAAACTTGGTACAAAGTATTCTTGGGTGAAGGGGATTCAAGTTTGTTCAAATGAAGGGCCAGGCCCTTTTCCAAGGAGAGATAATTATGAATTAGAGAAAAATTAATGACATTTTTAAAAAATCTTCTTCTCAAGAACCACTAGGCCAGGAAAGATGAAACTCATATGGATTCATTCTCAGGTAGTGTAGATTCAAGTTTGTTCAAATCATGACCCCCGGGGGTAGGATGCGGCCAAAATGGCCGATCAAAGTTTTACATAGGAATATATAGAAAAAATCTTAAAAAATCTTCTTTTCAAGAACCACTGGGCCAGGAAAGATGAAACTCATGTGGGATCATCCTCAGGTAGTGTAGATTCAGGTTTGTTCAAATCATGACCCCCG
>PRKT01001545.1:39224-71058 GCA_003671525.1 Saccostrea glomerata
CCCCCCCCCCCCCAAAAAAAAATCATACGATCATTTATTCCGATCAGGAACATTAGAGAGGTTAAGCATTTGACCGTGTACGTCTACTTGTACATGTAAACCTAGAAGTGATTTTACACGTAAGTTTTGGTATCATCGTGTTCTGTTTAACAAATTGCACGTGTACAGGTACGTGTAAACCGTCATTTTAGCAAGGCACTCTAAAATCCATTTGTATCAAATAAATCTATGACTTGAAATAAAAAAGATACATTGGATGTACGTAATAAATTCTCAACTTCATACCAAACACCGGCTGAAAAATATATATTCTGTAGTTTTAGTTGAAGAAGCTACAAGTTCTCACCTACGTGTACTTGCAAATCTACACGTTGAGTACAACTTGTAGAATTACGCGGTATGCAAAAGTGATGACGTAAATCGCATTAAATTAGGGGATTTCCCTAACTACACGCACACGTTGACGTACACGGTCGTCTGCTTAACCTCTCTAAATTAGTTATCCAGGTTCAATCAAGGGTGTACGGGGATTTACCCCGGGTTTTATTCCATACACCCTGAGGCCGAAGGCCGAAGGGTGTATGGAATACAACCCGGGGTAAATCCCCCTACACCCTTGATTGGACCTGGGTAACGAATTTATTTCCTCCGTGATCATAAAAATACTTTGTAAACATCTAGCGTTTGTCTCAATCTGTTATTTGGTTTTTATTATAGAGAACATGCATTGTGACGTCACGTTTTATTTACACCCGGCTCAAGTCGGGTGCACGGATATTTACACCCGACTTTGTAACCAATCAAAGCTCGTGTTACAAGCTAGATAGGAAATGATATATTTTATACTTGACTTTTTGTTTTGTTCTTCAAATTGAAATTACACTTGCAGGCAACACACGTACATCTGAAACATATGTGAAATGTCACGTAATACGAAAAAAAATATACATGTAGTGTAGTTGAGTGTTACGTACATGAACGTTTTCAAATAAATATTAATCATCTATTATTGCCTTATTATATGTAAAATCAATTCTCTCTCTAAAAAGGGTGGTGATGAAGGGGGGGGGGGGGATGTTGTGTTAGGTGGTGCACGTACAGTGTCTGTGTGTAGGGTTAGTTGGGCTATCTTCTTCATCAACAGATATTTCACCTTCTTGTTGTATAGTGTGCTACATGTGTATGTACTAGCATTCTGCTTAAATCTAGCACTTTGCTTCGAAGAAAACAGAGAAAGATGTTTTTATTCATATTTTTTTTTCATATACATGTACCCGCAGAGTTTCAGTAAAGTTTCAGCCATGCAGAAACTGTATTCTTCATCCAGTGTGTAAAACACATAATTGCTGTTTGTTTGAAAGTGTGCTCCTTCGATTAATTTCTTACTCACGGTGCTTTTAAACGCCTTCTAAAAAGCATGGGAGAATTAATATGAATATCCCTCAATGAAATGCTCATGATATAATGTTATGGTCATATAATATGTATTATGATTTAATGCCTACTCTCCAATTTAGTAAGACTGTATCTAATTTTCACTATTAAGTTATCAACTATGAGTTTGCTATAGTTTAGGTACGAAAATGTAGATTAATTTGCTAAACCGATTAACTGTATTGTTAGCTCACCTGAGCCGAAGGCTCAAGTGAGCTTTTCTGATCACATTTTGTCCGTCGTCCGTCCGTCCGTCCGTCTGTCCGTCCGTCTGTAAACTTTTCACATTTTCGACTTCTTCTCAAGAAACAATGGGCCAATTTTAACCAAACTTGGTACAAAGCATCCTTGGCTGAAGGGGAGTTTAAATTGTAAAAATGAAGGGCCAAGTCCCGTTACAAGGGGAGATAATCAAGACAAAACAAAAATAGGGTGGGGTCACAAAAAATCTTCTTCTCAAGAACCACTGGGCCAGGAAAGCTGAAACTTATGTGGACGCATCCTTGGGTAGTGTAGATATTAAATTGTAAAAATCATGATCCCTGGGGGTTGGGCGGGGCCACAATAGGGAATCCCAGTTTTACATAGAAATATATAGAACAAATCTTTAAAAATCTTCTTCTCAAGAACACCTGGGCCAGGAACGCTGAAACTTATGTGGAAGAATCCTTGGGTAGTGTAGATATTAAATTTTTAAATCTTGACCACAGGGGTTAGGACGGGGCCACAATAGTGAATCCAAGTTTTACATAGAAATATATAGATAAAATCTTTAAAGATCTTCTTCTCAAGAACCACTGGGCCAGGAATGCTGAAACTTATGTGGAAGCATCCTTGGATAGTGTAGATATTAAATTCTTAAAATCTTGACCCCTTGGGGTAGGGTGGGGCCACAGTAGGGAATCCAAGTTTTACATAGAAATATATAGAACAAATCTTTAAAAATCTTCTTCTCAAGAACCACTGGGCCAGGAAAGCTGAAATTTATGTGGAAGCTTCCTTGGGTAGTGTAGATTCTAAAGTTTTGAAATAAAAAAGGGAAGGGGGTTGTTGGGCATGATAGGTATAGCAAGAGCGGGAATCTGGTAAAGATCTGCATCACCCAAGTTACTCAGGTGAGCGATGTGGCCCATGGGCCTCTTGTTTTTTAAATAATCTCGTAACTATGCATATATTATGTGGTTGTATGTATTAGTATTCGTACATGTACTTATAATAAGGTGTGGGCAGTTTAAAATACATGGAAACTTTTCTAAAACGATACTGCATGTAAACCAAGGATATTTTAAACTGAGGGTGTTTAAGAAGTAATCTTTTCTTTCTCTTTTTTTTCACTTTTGCAAAATATCAATTCATTTCTTCCCCCCTTTTTTCATATCTCGAATCCCTAGCTTGTCATATATATAGAACATTTTGTACAATGTGTAAATTCATGTATGAAAAGTTTGTTCGTTTAAATTTTGCATATACTCGCAATTGCTAGCCATAGTAGTCAGATATACGGAAATAAACGGATTGGTACACATGTAATATTACTCTCAAAATATTTTCCTTTTTTCAATTAAACATTTTTTTCTTCCTGTACTTTATTAATTGTAAATTTTGTGACTTAGTATTCAGACGGATATAACATATACGTGATTACATACGTACATGTAGTTTATGTTTAAACATTTCCTGCACTTGTAAAGACAAAACATAAAATCTTATTCTCTCTATTTCTTTTTTGTAGCAGTCGAGTAATCAGTAAGAAAACAAAGCTACAGCCCATGAAAATGATGAGAAGTAGCCCTAGAAGACGCGTCAACTTCTAAGTGAAAGGAAGGAATAACAGCAAATAGAGAGAAGTCATGCGTATAGAAGGCCGATGGCGACAGTCCTTTAAAATCTGATAGATAAGGTTATTTGTGTACCATCAAATTAACTTAAATTCAATATGTAATCAATGCATACACAGACTTACTTTCAGCGTGCATCAGTTAAATTAATATTTTATGTGTTTATTTAATAAAAGCTTGTTGTGTTTAACTTCTTAAAGATTTATTCCAAGAAAGGAAATCAAATTACATCCCACAAAGATATCAGACCAATAGGACGCAACAGACAAACTGTCAATCTGCTATTATACTAAAGATTGTTACAATTAATTACATATTCACATTATTAGCCTCACCTGGTCTGGGCACAAGAAGTCATGTCAACCAAAGAGGGAAGGATGCAAAACGGCCGTGGGTAAATTGACAAAAAAATTAAATAATCCTTTTTATACTGGTTTAGATTGTTTAGCAAGCTCTTTATCTTATAAGTTTAATTACCAGTGTGTACACTCATAAAACACTGCTTTTACCGAAATTAAAAACATCTTGGAACTCTGCGAGATGGGCAGAGTATTTGGTGGAATTATGCGAGTTCGAATGGATGAACCGAATGAACATGTCCCACACATGTTGAATTCGCGACAGATCGGGATTGTATGAGGGCCAAAATAACGTTCCGACATTGTTTTCGTGAAGAAAATAAATTGAACGTACCTCATTTATGACACCTTGCATTTCTTGAAATATGGAAGCAACCAGGGGTAGCGTAGAACACAAATTGTTAAATATACGTATAAAATTAAAAAAAAATCGTTAAAAATCTTATAAACTACTAAGCCACAAAAAGTGGAATTCAACTGGATGAATCCTAGGATAATTGAAATCCTAAATTGTTGAAATCATGATCTTTGGTAATAAGGGGAGGGGACAAAGGAGAATCGAAAGTTTGACATTCATATACTTATATAAAATAATAACATAATAATATTCAATCCACTCCCTCCAAAGATACTTGACAGGAGACGGTTTTTTTTTATTCGGTTAGATGATTATTAAGAGCAAGCTTTGAGTATAATTTGAAAATAATTAATGTGTAATATATGATAGAATATATACAAACAGACGTATTTCAGGAATTTTTGAGAAAGTTTTATTTCTTAGATTTCTCAAAGGTGATCTTAAATCTGCAGATTCAATCTGTTGCACAACACGTTTTTTTTTGTATCACATAGTATCGGCAGGGGATGCTCACTCCTCCATGGCACCTGATCACACCTCTGATGTTTTGGAGGTCCGTGTTTGCCCTGCTTTGTTGTATTGTGGTATTCAAATGTCATGGACATTGATATTGCATACTGTTCGTTATCTCCATATGTTTCATATAACCCATTATATAACATACATGTAAAAACATTGAACTCTTGGCTTTTTGTGTTTCAGAGAGCCACCCTTCTGATGAGGACAGGCTGAAATGTCCGAAACACATTTGTGTTAAGGGAATGTAACAGACATGTCTACTCTTTTACAACTCTTCCTCTGTGCGATTCTATATAATGTAAATCCAGCTCCTCAAAGACATAAAAGAGGAGTGGTAATAATATATTCTGAGCCTTTTTTTTTTCCAACACACCTTTGCTAGAATTAACTCTTCCCAGTAACAGTAACCAATAATAATTTGAGGGCAACATGCGTTCTATTGGATCTAGGAAGCAAACTGTCTGCCTGAGGCCCTGAGGCAAAAGGCATACCTTTCGGATTCGAGGGTCGACAAAACGCATTTTGCCCGAGAACGAAATAATATTTTGTAATACCTTTCATTTTCATTTTTTCTTTGACATACATGAAGTTTGAATATGCCTTCCGTGATATAACCTCAGAGGCGTCGCTGTTGTACATGGACACCAAGGAATGCATTCACTACACTGCATACTGCATACCTTGCGAACGTGTTCCGCTGATTGAGATGTTGGATCGGTCGATGAGAAGTTGGACCGCTAACGTCATAAAATGGGCGTAGCTTAATCACATTTTCATTCCTTGCTATTCGACAGTGACGGTTCTGAGGTTACATTACGAAAGACTATACAAAATACATGTGCATGTCAGCAAAAATTAAAATCAGGGTCAACAAAACATTTATTGAATGAGTTCTCGGGCAAAATGCGTTTAGTCGACCCTCGAACCAAACTGCCTAAAGGCCTCAGGCAGACAGTATTGGGTCCGGCAAAACGCATGTTGCCCTCAAACTCAGTCAATAAAATTAATATACATATAATGTTGATTATTCCCTTGGGATATAAGGGGTATAATTACAAGCTTTTATATGTGAAGCTTATAAAGTGAGTAACTCTCTCTTGTGCACTGCATTTGCAAATTAGGGGATGTTCTTTGCAGTCTCCTTTTTTGTAAGATATCTTCTGTATTGAAATATATGGAGATAACGAACAGCATTCAAGCTCAAAAGTCCACTAAAAGATAGAAATATATATTGGACATTCTTTCCCTCTTGGAACTCTTAATAACTGAAAACAACACTATTACAATTTAACACTCCTTACAAGTGTATATTAAGGGATGTTCTTTGCGGTCTCCTTTTTTTGTTCAATGTAACACACCTTACATGTAAACGGGGGGAAATTTATGAAGATGTATAATGTTTAAGCTTAATTAACTAATTTTATTTAAACGTCAAAGCATCAATCGTTGCCCCGCGTGGCTTAGAAGTTAAGGCGTTTGCTTTAGAATCGTGAAGTAAGGAGTCGATCCTTACGTCGAGGGTTCGACTTGGAGGGACTTGGAGACAGGTCCTTGATATGAGACTGTTAAACTGAGGTCCCGTGTGGCAGTATATGCTCATCCTATTTTTGTCAAACTACTTTTCGACCTTGAATTGAATTTACAGTTGTATCTTAATCTCGATATATCTTTTTAATTATTTAAAATGAATTTGAAAAAAAAAACATTGAAAAGTTGAAGAATCATTGAATGTTGAACCATACAATAAGTTATATTTCTTACACTGCGTTATTATTCTTTTTCAAAGAGAGAACCGTGTGCAGATACACTCAAAACTGTAACCACAGTTCAATCATGTCCTACAGATAAGGAATCATGGGAAAGACAATCCAGGCTAAAGAACTGTGAGAAAGTTCCACAGAACTGTTCTACTCAAGCCTTTGTTTACCATTGTATTTTGGATGATTTTGGAAATAAGTTGTTAGAAGTCTGTGCTCCAACTACAGAAATCATAGGTAAAACATGTACGAAAATGTCACGTGAAACCAATGACTGGGGTAAAAGCAACAAAAAACATTGTTCATTTCACAGGCACGTGAGGGTGCCTGTCAGTGGTATCCGAGAATTATTTGACCTTAATTTGCTTCATGAACCTCCTCTGGCTTTACAATTTGAATATTTTCAGTTTTCTCTCTTAACAAATATGTAGTGCAATTCTCTGTAATCTTTGGACATTCAGTTAGGCGTGGCATTCAAGCTACATAAATGACGTCTCTCAAATTTTCATTGGTTAAGAAATTCAAAACATCAACAACTATAAATTGTTGTTGACAACGATGAAATGTCTGAGGCCCTACCCCCTAATTTCTATCTCATATGCTTTGTATTTCAGGATTGAATTAAAGGCTCTTTGTATTTCACACGCTTATTATGTAATGTAGAAAATATCACGCCAAAAGTCAAAGTAAAACAGAGAAATGTTTCTGTCATGGGTGGTTTTAAAGATTAGATATGCACGATTTCCAAAAAAGGAAAATTATAATTGTATTCTCTATGAAATTCATGACAACATTCAACCATTCATTCCTGATATAATAAATTGTAGGCAGATTCTGTGCGGAATTTTCTTCAGGAGGAAAGTTTGTGCAAGAACACGTTGAAAAGCAGTGCAAATCATGTCCATTTGCATACAATTCCAGTATGAGCTACTTGTGTAAGCAATCTTTTTTTCATCATTTGCCGAGTTTAAACAACAATTCGAAAAGGCATTGCTGGCATATTTTGCAATATCATAAGGAATGTGTCATTCTATTTCTGTCGTTTTTGGCTCTGAAATGGATCTGTGTTATCAGTATTTGCTTCCTTCAAATTTTTGTTGCTAAAACTATTCTAACTTGGAACTTCTCGGATGGCTCGTACCTCGCACAAAACCTCCGAAGTCAATGGTCTTCTACCAACTTAAAGATTCCGCCATGTGATCTTATTTGAATTGCTTTCAAAATGTTATATTTTTGAAATCTCAGTTACTTTTTGGCCCAACACTATGTTTTTGCTTTCAAAGACTATTACTTTAAGGATGTAATCAAAAATACCAAATATCAAAATAAAAATAAGACAAGGAAACAAAGCCTGACGAACTTTATGGAGAGCAAGATATGAAATGAGTTACTAGGCAGTTTTTGGCTAAGCTTTTTTAGCTCACCTGAGCCAAAGGCTCAAGTGAGCTTTTCTGATCACAATTTGTCCGTTGTCTGTCGGCGTTGTCGTAGTCGTTGTTGTAAACTTTTCACATTTTCATCTTTTCCTCAAGAACTACTGGGCTAATTTCAACCAAACTTGGCACAAAGTATCCTTGGGTGAAGGGGATTCAAGTTTGTTCAAATGAAGGGCCACGCCCTTTTCCAAGGGGAGATAATAATTAATTTGTTAAGAATTAATGGCAATTTTAAAAAATCTTCTTCTCCAGAACCGCTGGGCCAGGAAAGATGAAACTCATGTGAAAGCATCCTCAGGTAGTGTAGATTCAAGTTTGTTCAAATCATGACCCCCGGGGCAAGGGTGGGGCCAAAATGGCCGACCCAAGTTTTACATAGGAATATATAGGAAAAATCTTTAAAAATCTTCTTCTCCAGAACCACTGGGCCAGGAAAGATGAAACTCAAGTGGAAGCATCCTCAGGTAGTGTAGATTCAAGTTTGTTCAAATCATGACCCCCGGGGCAAGGGTGGGGCCAAAATGGCCGACCCAAGTTTTACATAGGAATATATAGGAAAAATCTTTAAAAATCTTCTTCTCCAGAACCACTGGGCCAGGAAAGATGAAACTCATGTGGAATCATCCTCAGGTAGTGTAGATTCAAGTTTGTTCAAATCATGACCCCCGGGGCAAGGGTGGGGCCAAAATGGCCGACCCAAGTTTTACATAGTGATATATAGGAAAAATCTTTTTAAATCTTCTTTTCAAGTACTTCAAAGCTATGATTAGTGATATTTATATGGAATCATCCTAAGGTAGTGTAGATTCTAATTTGTTCAAATGATGAACGCCTGGAGGGGGGGGGGGGGGGGGAGTAAATTCAAGCCCGATGAGCTCAGGTGAGCGCTATGGCCCCTGGGCCTCTTGTTATTTGATGTGATAGAATTCCTCCGCTCATCACATCCGAAGTTTGAATGGAGCGTAGCGTAGACAGTCGAGGATTACCGATTGCTAAAACTATTACATGTATAGTGTTCGAGTAAAAGCATTTTTCATTTAATTTTGTGTTCGTATTCAAATAGTGTTATATTTTACGCCTGAATTCAAAATTATAAATTGATTTTAGGCTTCAGTCAAAATTAATTTTTATGTCTTGACTTTTCTTTTACAAATGTATGTATATAAAGAATGCAGTTGTGTGCAAATGTTAACATTTGTTTGGATATAAAATAATTTCCTGAAGGAGCACACAGTGGGTGTGACTGTTCGGCAGAGGATGCGTACTCATACATGGCGCCTGATCCCACCTTTGATGTTTTGTAGGTCCGTGTTTGCTCTACTCCTATTTTGTATTGTTTTATGGATTCATGATCTTGAGTATATTGTTTGTCATTTCCCTTTGTTTCACCTAAATCATATATATTTCTGTTTTAGAATAAAATAAAAGTTGGTTGTGATTCATGTTACATATAGCTAGATCGTATTTACGGAAGACATGTTTTGCACTCATTTCATCCTTAAAAAAGCTAATGGTTAATTACATTATAGATGCTGAATGTTACGAATTACCTGAATCAACCACATATATCGAGATTACAACTACACAACGTAAAACGACACAGGGACTACCTTGGAATTTAACATCGTCGTAAGTTATGTTTCTAAACATTGCTAACAGCTGCAGTTACTTATTGTGGGCTTTGATAGTATAAAAACATACCCGAATTAATTAGGAGATGTCATTGTTAAACTGTATTTAAACCGCCATATAACCTAGATGTTTGTCACTCGGGGATTGTGCCTGATTGTTTGGTAACGTACACTAGAAAAAATTGCTAACGCACCACTTGTTAATTCTTATTTGTAAATTGAACATTTGCCGTATCGGTATTAGTGTATATAATATGTCATTATTTCCAAAACAGTGGGATTGTCAAATGTCTTGGTATCATGAAAAGACCCTTGAATGACCTTCTTGTCCGAAATCTAATTTCCAGCTGTGCACTTTGTACCATATTTACCCAGATATGAAATTCTTGATTACTTAAGGTTGTCTGTGAGGTGATCAGAGGAGTAGTCCCCTAAGTTATAAATAAAAAAAACTAGTCATTGAAACTTATATCGCCTAGTAATTATCCTGTGCCTTAGTGTCCATACCAAATCCAGTCAATTCCGGTTGACCTAGTTTTGTGGAACAATTTTCAAATTTTTGTCCGCTGCTTACTTAATGTTGTGGCTATCTCTTGTAAACATTTTTATATTTGTTTTTCTGTTTGCAAGAATTTTTGATGAGTGGAATTTATAAGCTTTTTATTGTTTACATTTTTTTTACTGATTTCTATATAGGAACCCCCCTGCAGACGCCATCGTGTCTGCCTTAGCACGCTTCTCTAGCGTCAAACGCCGTATTCGGTGTAATTTTTTATGAGTAAATCATAAGTATGAATGTAATGAACACAACAAGTTAGGCCTTCCAGAAAGCCTGAAATTTCATCTCTTTGGCTTCATTAATGTAACTTAATAAACAGTGGAGTGTAACTTTTTTCTCAGCTATAAAAAAAAATTACAGATTTTTCTATTCATCTAGGGAAGGGGAGTGGCAGCTTACCTGAACAATTTTAGATTAGGAAAAAGGGTAGTGATCAAACTCCAAAATCCTTCGTAAATTGTTTATGAGAAGGGAAAATTTCAACTTTTTTTATTTTTTTCGAAAAACAAATACATTTTGTTAGTACATGAATATACTGGAACAAAAAGTGTGGATAAGGGAGGGGTTGGCATTCAACAATTACAGTAGTTGTAGATCTGATTTTCTAAAATTGTCTAAATAATATCATGATTCATATGTTGCTAAAGCATTTCACACCGCATTAAATATACTAAAATCATGTTTAAAAATCTCTTTTATTTGGAAATTATGAAAACTACAAAATTTAGGACACGTTTCATTGACATATTATATCTTAGCACTTTTCAGAAAGTAAACTTAATCCATAACAGAGATAACTCTTAATGACAAAAGTTATAAATTTGTCAAGAAGTTTTTTTGTCCTTTAATAACCTTTTGCATTATCAACATATATTTACATCCACTGAATAATTTCTCCTTCATTTTTTTTAAGAAAACCCATTAAATTGCGTTCATCACTGCATGAACTACATTAGGCATGTATAAAGACATTTGCATCATTAATACAATAATTCTTTTATTCAAACTTTAAACAATTATTTAAACAGATATAAATATAAACAATAAAATGCTTTCTTTGTTTGTTATTACTGGAATGAACGGTCGCAGCTATTGCAGAAAAAATTACATAATCCGCGTAAGCGGGTTATGTATTTTTTCTGCAACAGCTGCTTCCGTTCATACCAGTAATAACGAACAAAGAAAGCATTTTATTGTTTAAATATACAATTCTCTATTATAATTTTGGCTTCATTTCAATTCTATAGAAAGGTGAATTGATGTCGGTCAATTTGACGCGATGATGCGATTTTCTAAAAATAGAGATGTACACGTAAACAACGAGCGATCTGCCTTACTATTTTTAAAGAAAACAAGCTGCAAAGAAATCATAGATTGTCCGACAAACACAATCGCCTGGATGAACGGGGTTCTTCAAAATATACACTGTATGTTCTTATGTATAGTCTTCTTGGCTATTACCTAAGTGATGGCCAGAACTCGATATAATCTGCTAACTAGGTAAGCGCGTGTTTATAGATCCTCTGCAGCCGAGGCGTGGATCCAAGAATTCACAGAAAAACAACATCACATTTAAAACTTTCATCACATAAGTAATCGCATTACTAAAAGGAATTGATGGTGAAAACTTTAATTTTTTGGTACATTAGTCATTCTATAACGCGGTGTCATTTTTTTTTAAATAATACAAGTCTGTTTAATCAAATGATATATGAGAAAAGAAATTTCAGAAATTAAAAGCACAAGTTATGAGCGTATACATTCATGTCTATATAAAAAAAATGCAGATATTAAGAACTTGCAATCATTTTCTTTATGCAGTTTTAATTGCATGAATGGCAAAAAGAGTCTGTGATCCTCAGATGGCCTCGCACCTTTTGTATGTAGCGTAATAGAGTCAGCCGAGGATTGCCGATTGATAAATGGCAGCCTACACTGGGACTTCACATCCGGATATCAAACTTAACGTGTCATCGCTCGTGAGAGATGACAAATACAGAAAATAAAAAAAGTTTTTATCTTTGAAAATTGAATAGAAACGATTTCAATTTTTTCTATGAATAAGTCACTTTTCAGTAAACATTGCAGTTATTTATAAGGTTTGACATGTATTTAATACATTATATGTTTCATTAGGTCACCTATTGCTATCCGTCTTCATCCTTCGTCGTGCGTCGTACGTCGTCCATCATGTGTAAACAATTTCAGCTTCTTCTCAGAAACCTCTGAACCAATTTCAACCAATGTTATACAGCATTTATGGGAAAAGGGGAACAAAAATTGTGAATTTTATGGCCCCAGGGTCAGGCTCTATTGAATATATAGTGTGAAAATACATGATTTTTTTCAAAGTCTTCCTCTCTGCTCATAGGTATCAAATAAAATAACCAAGTGCATAGTTTTGATGAGCATGAGTGCCTCTACCAAAATTCTGAATTTTATGGCCCCAGGGTCAGGGGTTCTGGTGTTAGGACGTGGCTCTATTGAATATATAGTGTAAAAATACATGAATTCTTTGAAAATTTTCTCTGCTCTTAGATATTAAGTAAGTTTACCAAGTGCATAGTTATGATGAGCAAGAATGCCTTTTCCAAAATTGTGAATTTTATGGCCCCAGGGTCAGTGGTTTTTATGTTAGAGCGGGGCTCTCTGTATTATATAGAGAACGAGACGGGTTCTGTATCGTAGATACAAATTTGGGGGTGAGACGAGTGCTCCGCACGAGTCTCCACCCCCAAATTTGTATCTACGATACAGAACCTGTCGAGTTCTCTAAATGATTTGTGACACGATCCAATCAAAATCAGCTCAATCAAAATTAACTCCGCCCACTATGTCAACAAGATGTTGATGTATATTTCATTTCTTTCTGAATCTCTGGTAAATCTTAAAAAAATGAATTCCCATGCCAATTAGGATTCGATGTAAATTTCACTGTATCCGTAGACAGCGTGAGATTTCTAGAAATTTCTAGAGTCATTTTGTCACATTAGTTTTGGAAAGGACGAGTAGCAAGATGGATGTAGACTTAGAAAATTGTGAAAAAACGCTTGATTTTTTAATTGATGAAGTTGACGACGTTACTTTATCACAGATCTGTGCAGATATGGAAACGGAATACCATGTGTTTGAAGGCATCCAAAATCTAAGTTTTTCTGAAAACTTTAATTTCGATGAAAATGAAGGCCTTGGAGAAAGCGGTTCAAATTTAATTGAGTTCGATATCGGGGATTTATCTTCTTTAATGGAAACCGAATGTGAAGTTAAGAAAGAACTGAAAGAGAGCACCAGGTTTGGGCCAGTCGTCAATGATGATGAATTGATTGATTGATTGATTGGATATTGTTTAACGTCCCTCTTGAGAATTTTTCACTCATATGAAGACGTCACCGATACCGGTGAAGGGTTTCAAATTTAGACCTATACTCGGCACTCAGGGCCATTGAGCAGTGAGGGTTCTTTATCGTGCCAACGCCTACCGCGACACGGGACCTACGTTTTTAAGGTCATATCCGAAAGACCCGTGACTTTCACTTCTAGTGCCGAGCGCTTGGCGAAGGAACAGTCACTACCTTTGTTTACGTCTTAGGTATGACGCGGCGCCGCGATCGAGATTCGAACCCGGGCCTCCCGATCACGAAGCGAACGCTCTACCACTAGGCTACCGTGACCGGTGATGATGAATTGAAATGCCTCGTTGAAAATCAGGAAAACAAAAATACTAAAAGTAATACAAAATGGGCCGTTAAAGTTTTCGAAAGTTGGCGGGAGCAGAGAGCGGGGGACATTATCGAGCTTCACTTAATGGATACGAAGTCGATGAACCATTGGCTAGAGCGTTTTATTGTGGAAGCGCGGAAGAAAGACGGGAGCGAATACCCTCCAAAAACGCTGTATCTCCTTTTATGTGGACTTCTGAGGCATTTAAGACAAAAAGGTGTCTACGATAAAAATTTTCTAGACGAAAAAGAAATAGCTTTTGTCGGACTAAGAAAAGTTTTAGACGCAAAGATGAAATCACTCGTTGATAGAGGCCTGGGGTGCGAGGTCCGGCAAGCTGACCCCATATGGCCCGAGGATGAGGAGAAATTGTGGCAAGAAAATGTTTTTGGGAAAGAAAACAGTGAACAATTACAACACACGATGTTTTTTATTCATGTAAATTGTTCGGTTTGAGGGCCTGTGATGAGCACCACAAATTGCAATGCGAACAATTTTCAATTGGAAACAATATCCATGGACAGATTATTCAATTTGTTGGTAGAGCATCAAAAACCTACAAGGGCGGATTGGGGCAGATGAATTTACAGACAAAGAACCTGAAGCATTACTGTGAGCCTGGTAAGTAAAATTCATATATATTGTATAATGTTACCTTAAGAGACTAGACTTTAACTTAGTTTAGCGGAATGTGGGGGTGGGGGTGGCGGGGTCATTGTTGTGTAAGCCTAATATTTGAAGTAAATATTTATGTACGTATTAATGTAGCATTTAGAGGATAGAAAATATTTACTAGAAGTTATATATTTTAAAATAGTACATGTAGATGTTAGCGGCGATAATCTAATTACTCATAATTAATTATTTTACAGGCGATCGGTGCTTAGCAGAGTATTTCCAGATCTATCTTGATGCGTTAGATGGCGCGGGGCCATTTTATAGGCGTCCGCTCCCCGGAACCTCGGAAAAGCCTGTGCGTTACGGGACACAAGTCGTAGGAATAAACAAACTGAAAACTTTCATGAAGTCAATTTCGAACTAGAACTGTCCAATAGGGACAAATACCCCCGCTGGGTTTTTCAGAGTAGGTGCAAATTCACAAATATTTATGGATCTATTAAGAGGTGTTCACTAGAATCAAATTAATCTATATAAATTTATATCAAATTCATTTTAAAAAATAATAAAGTGCAGTCAGCCCCAGCATGATACTCCCATTAAATATTGTTCATTCAATTATTACAAACAATTTAGAGTGCAAGAAAATCATGACAACCTTTAAAGGGATTTGCGTAGTTTTTACATTCCTTATAATAATCTTCATGTTTAAACATCTCTTGTGGTGCAAGCTTTAATTATAACAAATAATCATCAGCTGGTTGCATTATAGCTTGACAAATGCCCCTCCTCCACAAATGTCGATTATGCACATGTCTTTCATGTGGGACATGATGACCTGAAATTGGTCACTTGATATTTTCAAAAAAAATATAATTATATATCAATTTAATTAATATGTCTTAATAAAGTGCCACGCCACAGCATGATACGCCCGTCAAAAAATTACAATTACCTTAAACAATTAAAAGTGCAAGAAAATCATGTCAACCTTGATTTTAAGATTTCCATGATTTTTCAACTCCTTAAAAATGTGTTTATCCATCTCCTGTGGTGTAGGCATTAATCATAACATATACTGCATCATTCATAGATTTCTATACTGGTTGTGTTAGACCTTGCCAAATGCCTATCATATTAAATAATATCAAATTAGTCTTAACAACTTAATCTGTACCTAATTAATTTTGAAAATAAAAGGCTGGCCATCAAATATAAACTGACCAACAGTTCTTCTGTCTAATTCCCAAAGGATGCACTGTCAGTTAATTAAGATAATGCTCTGAAGAAATGATTGAGACAACTATAGCCTTGCTACACTGAACACATTAATTAATCTTTAACTGGATGTTTTTTATACCCCCGCAAACGAAGTTTAGGGGGGTATATTGGAATCACCATGTCCGTCTGTCTGTCCGTCTGTCCGTCTGTCCGTCTGTCTGTAGACAAGATTTTGTCCGGACCGTTTCTCAAAAACTATTGGATGGCTTTGTCTGAAAATTTGTACACTTATTATTCACCATGTGAAGGTGTGCACCTGGTATTTTCATCATGATTGGATAATTTTTCAGCATTTTACAGGCATTTATTCTTTTTTATTTTGTTGTTTTGTTTGGCTCATAACTAGAATACTATTAGACTTACAATCATCAAACTTGGCCAATTTATGCATCTTGGGTAGAAGGTGTGTTATGACCTATTTCAAGGTCACTGTGACCTTTAATTAAAGTGAAATTTAAAAAAATAACTGACTTTAACTATTGAATTAAACAATCCCAAAAAATGTTAGAATGTTGCAGTATCCCTATTTAAAACATGTTAAATTTAGAAAATATTTTTATTTATTATATACTTTACAGCAATCCATAATAAATGTTATTTTAGAAGAGAAAATCTACCTCTCCCAAGGGTATAATTATGAAGCACTGGTCAAGGAGAATTTCGATAACAGAAAATTGCATGTCAAATTAGAGAGAAATTAATTAGTTTAGTGTAAAGGAGCCAACTTGAAGAACATTTCTAATCAAGAACTTGTTATCTGTCTCTTGGGACCTGGGCTGAGGAATCAGCCTTAAGGACAGACCAGACGTTCCTTAATAATAGATAAATTTTTCTAAGAGTTTGTCATTGAAGTATTGCTACTTAAAGATGTTTACTCACAAAAAATTGAGGTACCTTACCAGGCATTTCTTCAAGATACCAGGGGTAGTTTTTCTTATATAATCCTTTGAAGAAGAAAAATAATTTTTGAATTTCAAATGTTTAAGTGTTTGGAAGTTTTAAAAACATTTAGAAACTGGTTTAGAATTCATAATGTTATTAAAATTTTGAACATTTTTCATACATTTATGAAGATATACAAAACAGATTTTGAGGAACGTCTCGTCTGACCTTAAATAGTTTTAGTGACTAGCCTAACTAATTTAATGAATTTGAGAAAAAGCAACTTCAATCTAATTTGATATTGTGTAATAAACTAATTTGAAATTGTATAAAAAACTTAATTGATATTGTATAATATAATTAAAACTAATTATATTGTGTGTGTATGTGGGGGGTGGGGTGGGGGATTGGAATCAGTATGCTCATTCTCCACATTAATTATAGATTGAAACTTTTAGTATGATATAAAATCCAAATAAATAAAGTATTTGAAAAAAAATAAATTTTGGTAGATAGTCCCTACCAATCTTTAGAATCATGCAGGAACCTTATTCAAAATGATGCATCAAGATTACAAAAAAAAATTTTCAGTATAAATCTTTGTAACAAATTTATACAAAATCTTTGTTTTCAGATTTAATTTCAGAATGATACATGCAATAATGCATTTTGTTTGCACTACAAAGGAGAAGGTTAAGATCCATTCATCCCTTGATAGCAATTAGTGGGCATGCATCCAGTCAAAGTTTAATTAATGAGTTCTATGTAGGGAAGCTGAAGCTGTCTCAATCATTTCTGTTGGAGCATATCTCTGATCAAGGAGCTATTATCTGTGTCCTTTGGGGATTAGACAGAAGAACTGCTGGTCAGTTTAAATAGAATTTGTCATTTGATGGCCAGTCTCCTATTTCTAAAATCAATTTGGTATAGATCAAGTTTTTATACGCCCGTCTTAAGACGGGACGTATTATGTTATAGGCTTCATGTCCGTCTGTCTGTCCGTCTGTCCGTCTGTCCGTCCGTCCGTCTGTTAGCTTTTCTCGTGTCCGGCTCATAACTTGAATACTATAAGGCCTAGAGTTATCAAACTTTGTCAGCTGATACATCTTGGGTAGAAGGTGTGTCGCGCACAAAAAGTAGGTCGCTCTGACCTATAATTAAAAAGTTATAGCCAAATATGGAAAAATCCTGTCCGGTCCATAACTAGAAAACTATTAGACTTAGAATCATCAAACTTGGCCACTTCATGCATCTTAGGTAGAGGGTGTGTCGCGACCTATTTCAAGGTCACTGTGACCTTTAATTTAAGTGAAATTTAAAAAAAAAATGTCTTGTTTTCTCTTCATTTACACACTCCAAAAAATGTAAAAGTATTGCACTATTCTTATTAGAAAAATGTTAAATCAAGAAAATACTTATTTTTTTAAGCATATACTTGACAGCAATCTATAACAAATGTAATGTATGTTAAAGAAATTCCACCACTCCCATGAGTTTAATTATCAAGCACTGGTCAAGAAGAATTTTGATAACAGAAAATTGCATGTCAAATTAGAGAAATTAATGAGTTTAGTGTGAGGAAGAACATCGATGCTATCTATATCCCTTGAGTATTAGGTCAAATGGGTAATCCTGTTGGATTAAAAATAGCTCTTGTTGGCTAGCATAAGTTTTAAAATGAATTTGATGAGAAGTAAATAAAACTAATTTGATTTTGCATAAATAACTATTTTGATATTACATAATATTATGAACTTTAAAAAAAATAATTTTATGGGGGTGGGGTGGAATCAGCATGTCCATATGAAGTGCATATTAAAACCTGTCTGCCATTAATCATTGAGGTTTTATATGTTTTAAAAATGCTTTATGGTAGATAGTGCAGATCCAATAATCTCTTGGGAGTAATGAGTAGACAAGCATCCAGTTAAAGATTAATTAATGTGTTCAGTGTAGCAAGGCTATAGTTGTCTCAATCATTTCTTCAGAGCATTATCTTAATTAACTGACAGTGCATCCTTTGGGAATTAGACAGAAGAACTGTTGGTCAGTTTATATTTGATGGCCAGCCTTTTATTTTCAAAATTAATTAGGTACAGATTAAGTTGTTAAGACTAATTTGATATTATTTAATATGATAGGCATTTGGCAAGGTCTAACACAACCAGTATAGAAATCTATGAATGATGCAGTATATGTTATGATTAATGCCTACACCACAGGAGATGGATAAACACATTTTTAAGGAGTTGAAAAATCATGGAAATCTTAAAATCAAGGTTGACATGATTTTCTTGCACTTTTAATTGTTTAAGGTAATTGTAATTTTTTGACGGGCGTATCATGCTGTGGCGTGGCACTTTATTAAGACATATTAATTAAATTGATATATAATTATATTTTTTTTGAAAATATCAAGTGACCAATTTCAGGTCATCATGTCCCACATGAAAGACATGTGCATAATCGACATTTGTGGAGGAGGGGCATTTGTCAAGCTATAATGCAACCAGCTGATGATTATTTGTTATAATTAAAGCTTGCACCACAAGAGATGTTTAAACATGAAGATTATTATAAGGAATGTAAAAACTACGCAAATCCCTTTAAAGGTTGTCATGATTTTCTTGCACTCTAAATTGTTTGTAATAATTGAATGAACAATATTTAATGGGAGTATCATGCTGGGGCTGACTGCACTTTATTATTTTTTAAAATGAATTTGATATAAATTTATATAGATTAATTTGATTCTAGTGAACACCTCTTAATAGATCCATAAATATTTGTGAATTTGCACCTACTCTGAAAAACCCAGCGGGGGTATTTGTCCCTATTGGACAGTTCTAGTTCGAAATTGACTTCATGAAAGTTTTCAGTTTGTTTATTCCTACGACTTGTGTCCCGTAACGCACAGGCTTTTCCGAGGTTCCGGGGAGCGGACGCCTATAAAATGGCCCCGCGCCATCTAACGCATCAAGATAGATCTGGAAATACTCTGCTAAGCACCGATCGCCTGTAAAATAATTAATTATGAGTAATTAGATTATCGCCGCTAACATCTACATGTACTATTTTAAAATATATAACTTCTAGTAAATATTTTCTATCTTCTAAATGCTACATTAATACGTACATAAATATTTACTTCAAATATTAGGCTTACACAACAATGACCCCGCCACCCCCACCCCCACATTCCGCTAAACTAAATTAAAGTCTAGTCTCTTAAGGTAACATTATACAATATATATGAATTTTACTTACCAGGCTCACAGTAATGCTTCAGGTTCTTTGTCTGAAAATTCATCTGCCCCAATCCGCCCTTGTAGGTTTTTGATGCTCTACCAACAAATTGAATAATCTGTCCATGGATATTGTTTCCAATTGAAAATTGTTCGCATTGCAATTTGTGGTGCTCATCACAGGCCCTCTAACCGAACAATTTACATGAATAAAAAAACATCGTGTGTTGTAATTGTTCACTGTTTTCTTTCCCAAAAACATTTTCTTGCCACAATTTCTCCTCATCCTCGGGCCATATGGGGTCAGCTTGCCAGATCTCGCACCCCAGGCCTCTATCAACGAGTGATTTCATCTTTGCGTCTAAAACTTTTCTTAGTCCGACAAAAGCTATTTCTTTCTCGTCTAGAAAATTTTTATCGTAGACACCTTTTTGTCTTAAATGCCTCAGAAGTCCACATAAAAGGAGATACAGCGTTTTTGGAGGGTATTCGCTCCCGTCTTTCTTCCGCGCTTCCACAATAAAACGCTCTAGCCAATGGTTCATCGACTTCGTATCCATTAAGTGAAGCTCGATAATGTCCCCCGCTCTCTGCTCCCGCCAACTTTCGAAAACTTTAACGGCCCATTTTGTATTACTTTTAGTATTTTTGTTTTCCTGATTTTCAACGAGGCATTTCAATTCATCATCATTGACGACTGGCCCAAACCTGGTGCTCTTTTTCAGTTCTTTCTTAACTTCACATTCGGTTTCCATTAAAGAAGATAAATCCCCGATATCGAACTCAATTAAATTTGAACCGCTTTCTCCAAGGCCTTCATTTTCATCGAAATTAAAGTTTTCAGAAAAACTTAGATTTTGGATGCCTTCAAACACATGGTATTCCGTTTCCATTTCTGCACAGATCTGTGATAAAGTAACGTCGTCAACTTCATCAATTAAAAAATCAAGCGTTTTTTCACAATTTTCTAAGTCTACATCCATCTTGCTACTCGTCCTTTCCAAAACTAATGTGACAAAATGACTCTAGAAATTTCTAGAAATCTCACGCTGTCTACGGATACAGGGAAATTTACATCGAATCCTAATTGGCATGGGAATTCATTTTTTAAAGATTTACCAGAGATTCAGAAAGAAATGAAATATACATCAACATCTTGTTGACATAGTGGGCGGAGTTAATTTTGATTGAGCTGATTTTGATTGGATCGTGTCACAAATCATTTAGTGAAATCGACAGGTTCTGTATCGTGCGGAGCACTCGTCTCACCCCCAAATTTGTATCTACGATACAGAACCCGTCTCGTTCTCTAAATAAAGCTTAAAATACTGAATGCTTAAAATTGACTTTCTTGGTTTATTTTTAGATCGTTCTGTATTTCAGTTACAGAACGGTTGGTAGGCTAATGCAGTATAGAAGATAGCTCCGCCCACTATACTCCTATACTGTATTGCTAATACAGAACAGTAAACTTCAAAGAAAAACACCGCTATCGTGTCACAATGAATATATAGTATTAAAATACATGAATTCTTTGAAAATCTTCTTCTTTGCTCCTAGGTATTAAATAAACAAACTAAGTGTATAGTTCTGATAAGAAAGAGTGCCTCTACCAAAATTGTGAATTTTATGACCCAAGGGTCAGGGGTCCTGGTGATAGGGTGGGGATCCATTGGTTATATAGTGAAAATACAAAAATTAGCTCCAGGGTATTGAGCAGATGAACTACCTATATAGTTATAATAATGAGCAGAGATCCAAACCTTCCAGAATTGTGAATTTTAAGGCCCCAGGGTCAGGGGTACCATGGAGGGGGGGGGGGGGGGGGTTGTACTGATATACTGAAAATGAACAGATTGTTTGAAATCTGCTCCTAGGTATTAATCAAGTATTTATGAAAAGCAAGAATGCCTTTTCAAAAATTGTGCAGTGTGTGGATCCAGGCCTAAGGGCCGGTCAGGGGTTCATGCGTGGTAGGGACACTACTGATTAATTTTATTGCTGAAAATTACTGATTAGTTGAAATGCATTTTTTGTTCCCCTACCCTGCATATGGGTATTTTAAAGATTCAAACTTAGCAACTGCTAAGTGTATAGTTATGATGATCAATGGTGCCTCTTTCAAAATTGTGAATGTCATTATAGCATCTGGCTTAAAACATGAATCAAATTTAATCACTTTAAAGTTGTTGCATAATGCTCAGGAGACCTATAAGGCCCATGGGCTCCTTGTTAAAGTAATATATTCATACATCAAATTCATCATAAACAGGTTTTAAAACGTAAACTATTTTATATTTATAGGTGGTGTGTTAGCAATTTTGTCTACTGTATATTGAATGCATATTTTAATCAAGTTATGGCATTCATTTATAAATTATCGTTCAGTTGTTTTGCTACAAGGAACTTAGCGACAAGAAAAGAAATGACATCACTTTATTAAAAGCCTTCTCATGTATGATTTTTAGTACCGTGCATGTATGCAAAGTGGAAATTTAATGAAAAAAATATTAGCGACTACAGTATGTACTATCAAATCCTTATAAAAAAAGAAAGAAATAGCACTATTAAAAATCCTACTATATAATAACTATATCGCAATTTGATAATGTTATACTTTAGAAGTCTAAAAAAGTTAAATAATATTTAATTCGTGCCACTTTAATTTGAAGTATAGTACATAATTATTTAAGAAAAGACAGCATTACCAACATACCACTTGAGCAACCATCAATGTTTGCAAGAATTCTACATATCAAAATATAGTTTATTTTATATATAGTTTATAATTTTAGTAATATTTTTTTTATAAATGATAAGCAAATTTCATTGATGCAGTGAATCGTTTTCAATTGCAATAATGTATTTTTAAAATTGATTAAGAATAAAAATTTTCGAGCTTTACTCAATCGTTCAAGTCAGAAGTTTACTTCTAATTTTCTTAATTTTAGGCCAAGTGGTAGTGAAGAACAAGATGCATTCAGTTCTAGCATACTTTTATATTCCTTTTTGGGCATTTCTATTCCGATTTTATTCATTGTATCCCTTATTTGTATGCTTAGAGGTAAGTATGATTGAGGTAAGCCTCAAGCTTCATAAATTATCTATGAAACAAATTCACTGAGCAATTTCTCTTTAGTGCTTTTTTGTTTGAAATTAACCTAAAACAACGAATTCTTTTCAAAGCATGGAAGAAAAAACAACCTAATCCAGATGACAGGAATAGTCAGCCACAAGAAAATTGTAAATAATTAATGGATGTAGTTCTATTGAATTGAAAAAAAAAATGAAAAAAAGACTAAAAATATCATACCTACTCTCATCATTCAGTTTATTAAATTGTAAATTTTAAAGTTCAATGATGATCGTCCTATAAATAGATAAAGGGGATAATTGTTAGTAATATGAAAACAAAAATCAGTTTTTGGATATCAATGCTTAACAAAGAATTATGCCAAATATATGGGTTTTTGCTTTTTTAAATTTTTTTTTCCTCTTTACCTCTTATATTAGACCTTGGAATTTCAAGTCCTGAAGACCAAAAATCATCGTCACCTCTGATGAATGAATCAAAGATCACCTGATCATAAAAGTAAGCAATTTCCTCCTTTTAATATTCAACATTTGTTATAACCTAAAAAAAAATAAAGTGTGTACACTTTCTATAACTTAAATATAATTTTAAGATAAATATTTTATTGAACTCTCACACTGCCTATTTTATATTCTACATATGCTAACGATTGTTCTTGTTTTACAATGCATCGCATTGTAGTTGATATTCGACTCTGACCCTCAGCCAGGAAGGACAACTCTTTAATTTATAATTTAATTCAAAAAGTCTTTAAATTTATCTTGAAAACTAAATATTTTCATGCAACAATTTTTATTATATGCCTCTCAATGTGCTTCAAGGTTCTTTGCAAAGTTCCCTAAGTCACTGCTAATTTCATATCATGTTAATAAATATTGGTATCTAAAAATGTTTTTTCGGGATAAAAATTTCTACTTTTGACTAGACCTTTCTGAGAAGTTCAAAGAACCTTGAAGCCCATTGAGTATTATAAATGCCATAGCCCCACCAATTCAATAGGTAAGGACAAGGTTCATTTGTGTGATGGCAGACTGTTAAAAAGACGTACATTAATTATGTACGCTGTACATGCACATGTACCCCTTAATATACAGTTACGGAGGCATGCATACGATGTACAAAATAATGGGTCTGAACTTTCCCTAATTCGGTCAAGCCAGTGGCATTTTCAGACCCATTTTCATGATTTTTCTGTTAAATCTAAGTGGTAATTACTGTAAATTTGGATTATCTCCCTTTACAAAATTGGTTTTATTTCTCATCTTGATATCTTGTGTCTGCTAAAAATTATATGTCATTATTAATAATACTTTTCAGAATTTCAAACAAATTATTAAACGTCACAAAGGTGGCAACACATGACAAACTGTTTTACAGACTTTTTACTCATTGAAGGAGGATAAGATATGGTGTTCTAGCTTTGAAAGGATTATGGAAAGAAATTAACCAGTTGATGGGTAACCGGGGTATCAAAATACTTATTGCATTAAAATAAATCTTTCTTGTAATTTTTTTCAGGCAGTCTAAAAAAATAAAGACGCAATCAGTCAAAACGATTTCATCTTAGCCTTTTCGAAATCAGAACCTCTGTCAAGAGACTTTTTTATATCTTATTTTAAAGCAGTATGAGCTGCATGTTTAAAAATTTTATTTTTTCTGTTAAAAATATTTATTAAGAAAACATTGTATACATCGAACTTTACGATTAATTGGACATTTTTCATATAGTTTACATTTTATATTACATACTTTGTACTCAATGTGTAAAATGTGTTCACCCGTTTATGTAAAAAAAGGAGCTATTCGATACTAAACCATAGAGTGTACAATTATAACCAAACATTTCTTTATTACATTTTATACTTCAGAAACTAAATATAATACTGCATTAGATTTGATACTTTTAAAACTGACTTTTACTGTTATATACTTCAAGCAAGATGCAAATTTCACGCCTTGTTCGCCATTCTATATATCAGACTTTCTTTAGAAAAAAAGATGTTATTGTGAAACACTGACACCACTGAATGACAGCTTATTGCATGGGTAGAGGCTTATAAAATGATTGAATACACTTACGAAATAAGAGAGTCTTAGCACCAAGTCAACAAAAGGCATTGCCATGGTTAAACATTAAATTTCTTTGGTAACATTAAGTCACATTTCGAGGTCAAGGTCATGAGGTCAAATATGTTGGTGCCAAAAGAAAGGTCTTGTCACAAGTATTAGACCTGTGAAATATAAAAAGCCCTAGCCGCACCAAGTCAGACATTATTATTATTTTTTTTTTCTCGGACAAACAGACATTTTAAAAGAAGGTAAACTGACAAACAGAAAGACAGATTGGTGGACAGGGCAAAATCTATGTACCCCCGAATCTTCGATTACATGGGCATTAAAAATTTTGGTTGCCTTCTCCCGATCTACTTAAAATGAACATTTTTTTTTACAGTTTCGGACGCGATATTTTTTTTCTTCCTATTCGGACTCTTCTACCGTCAGCAAAAGTTTAATTTTAAAATTTCTGAAAAATAAACCCCATTTACCTGCAATCCCTAAACCTTTATTCCGCGGAAGAGGGCAAGCAAATATCATGTATAAGTTTGCCTCATTCAAGAGGTTTTTTTTATCTTATTCTTAGTATGTTTTTTGAAGGATCATTTTTCTCTAATTTCAATAATTCAATTTCCTTTTCAGTTGATATCCTTCCAGAAATGAAGTTTGAGGAATTGAATGATTTAACCAGGAAAATGTAAATTCTGCTATCATGATAGTAGTATATCATTGTTATATTGAGATTCCGCTATAAATTCAACAGCATTTCTCCTCGATTACATCAGATTACATGCTTGTTGTTAACAACAAAAATTGGACCCCAAAATGCTAAATGTTCATAGGCTCTTTTTTTAATCATGCATGACACATGTACAATGGGTCCTTTTCCTACGTAGAATATCATTATCCTTTTTCAACAATTTATGTCATCTTGTATATAAATGTAAGTCCATGTTTATATGGAGGGATTGGAAACTTCAGATAAAGTCAAGAAAATTGATGATTAAATATCCGTATATGCAGACGCAGGTCGTCTAAAAAAGTTAAATGTGAGTTTAGAGAGTGAAAAACATTGAATTTGGGGATTCTAAGTTTATTATTATTTCAAGTGTTATCATTAATTTTATTATCTGTATGACAATAAGAGCCGGAAAAATGTCGAGATTCTCATTGACAGATATTATATCGTATTTGGTACCAAGTTTTTCAGCTTTATTTGAATAACAATGGACACTAATTGTTTGAATTGTTATTAATATGATTTTTATGCTATATGTTATTGTTATTTCTTCTAGTGCAAATAAAAGGTATGCACGCATGTTTTGCACATACATACATGTAGCCCTTGTACAATTACATTTAAACTGTGTTTGTTATTTTCATGTATGTTTTATATCCTACATGTTTGAATGATTGCTGGTCAAAAACGTTACATAGTTTCATTGTAACCTCTTGTACATCTATTATAGACTTTTACAGTAAAATAAAGTTAATTACATTGATATTGGTATATTTTTATTTTTGGGCAACATTTTTGAGTTGTCTTAAAAATTTTAATCTTCATAAGTATTCATATTTTATTTAAGATTTGATCGTGTTTACTATTTCAATAAACACAAAAGACATGCACGGTTTCCGAATTCTATGATGTGTATAAAATTCTCAAGCAAGTGGATCAATCAGACACATATCTTGCAGAGAATAAAATACTACAATAAATTATCATTTGGATAATCACAAAGCTTGTTGTTTAATAAATAGAGGAATTTGTTTAGGAAGTCATTTTCTGTTATAGTTTAAACAACCTTGGTTGTAATTGCAGAGTCAATCAAATTCCTTTTACATGTTTATATTCTGCAAAAATCTTCGATTCATATAGTTTTTCATTTTAATGTATTTAAGATGATAATTAATTTCTGACGTTCAAGACTATGAAAGAATAAATGCAATCATGATTGCACACTTCTAAATATTTACATTTGCTGTGTTTTTTTTAGTAAGCCAACGGTGAAATTGATTTGAATACCATTTTCGAGGGTTGTCCCAAAATTTCGTAGACTGAGCTCATATCTTTTAAAGAAATTAATGTATCTTAATAAAATTTTCAGGATGGATAAAGCTAGTTCTTGGTAGATAAATTACTCAGTTTTATCATGTTTACTTGAAAACATTTTGAGTTATAGGATTTAAAGTGATATCGTTCTCTTACACCCGGAGCAATCTGCAACGTCAAAAATTACAAATGTCAACGGTTCAAATTTTTCAAGAAAATATTTCAATAACTAGAATCAAATTCATAAATTAAACGAAACGGTTATAATTATAAATGTGAAAAATCTTAATTACTATGAAATGATCAAACATTTAAAAATGCCAACAAAGTATATGCATGGACAGTTATGAAATAATTATTATTTGAAAAAGCTATATTTCTACGGGCTTTTCATCTGTTTTCTCTAATGGGGTTGCACAATGGAACTCTTTCCGATTTCTTAGTCCTGTCTTTTATTTTAGTTACTGTTATTCACATAAACATAGAGAAACCGTTTTAGTCATTTTAAATACTAAGGACGGGAAATAGTTTCCTAGTCTACCAAATATTTATGACTTGCACATTTCTGTAAGAGTTAATTTAGATTCAAAACACTTGAACATACTTCAGTGCGCCGCCTGTGCCAACGCGGTCGCCATTTTTCAAAAAGTCGGATTTCAACCCAATGTTTATAAAACGTTTTAAATTTATATTTATCAAAGCACAAACACCAAAATTTGAGTAAATATAGTTTATAAAACAGTATTGAGAATTTTCACTTCCATTCAAAAATCACAGAGTAGTAAGCACTTTTCCGTACGATTTTAAATATAATATACCAAATTTAAATAGCAACTTTTGGGTATTGCGCCGCCTTCCTACATCAGACAATGAAATTTGTCTTTTAAATTGGAATAATTTGCGTATAGTTACTCCATATATGTCCATAAATCTATTAGATAGTGTTGGTTTAATCTATATACAAAGTTTCATTAATGTATGACTTAGGGTTCCTATAAAACAACGCTTGTCTACGGAATTTTGGGACAACCCTCGTATACTCTCGCGTAGAAATACCAATAACTGACATTTAACTAAAAAAAATTGTTTAAATGACAGAAAAGAAACAATAAAGCTGAAACGTTCATTATTTTTATTAATTTTTATATTTTCGTCACTGAAATACAAAAATTTAAAAAAAATGAGTTAAATAAGCCAAAAATATTTAATCTGCAAGACAAAAAGGAAAAATGAATAATCCCGGTTTACATGCACTCGGCCACTAATTATCTCAAATTATTTTGTAGTCGGAAAAAAAACTCTTCAGAGCTATTTTTCTGGTTGATTTACCCGAATTTAAAGCTAAACACGATTCGTAAAAGGAATTTGTCCGCAATTATCGCTGTACCTGCAGACCCCTATATGAAGGGCGGGATTTACTCATTTTCCAGTGTTATCATTCCACATCGTAGTAGACGGACGTATTTTAAACGGCACTTAGTAGCGACACCAATAACGTGATACTTCAGGAAGATAAAATACCAAACCTAACACATTTACAATTATAGTTGTACAGGTCAGTGCAATATACAAACACACAGATGGATATGGAGATAACGAACAGTATTTAATCTCAAAGTTCATAAAACAATACAAAATAAGAGCAGAGCAAACCCCCGAAACATTAGCGATGGGATCAGGTGCAATGGAGGAGTGAGCATCCCCTGCCGACCGGTCACACCCGCCGTGTGCTCCTTTTCATGATCAAGAAATAACGGAAAAAAATCCGTCGTCAATTCAGTGAATATTTAATGGACTAACAATTGGACTAACAATTGGTATGAAAAACGTCATTTAGCATTTGACTCAACGATAGATTGTATTTGCTGACAAAGGTCATTGCATCGATCATAGAACTAAGGAAATATTGACTTTAAATATTGAATGCTGATATTCTTGTTTCCTCAACTTGTTTGTCAATAATTTACCTCGTTTTAGAAATTGTTCATACGTAAAGCATGCTCTTCCGTATTGAATCAACTAAGGTATATATACTCCGTATGCAGGTGATGAAGGTATATTGCTGCATAAGTAAGGGAAGTTGACGAAAGAAAAGTTAATGTCATCACGTTTATCATATAGCTTAGTTGTTAGATTACCATTTGTGTCTTTTTAAAGTAAAATATCCAAGTATGAAAAAGAAGTGTCGGACTCTGTGGTATCTTTTATCTCAAGCTCACCAGCATATATCGTATCGACGTAAGAATGGAAATTACCCTTATTAATAGACAATAGTCGTCGATTTGTCTAAATGTCGGGTTGAAGGTCACAGTAAGCGTTTTCTTCTTTTCACGCATAACATTTTGCATAAATTCTGCTTCATATGAATATAAAAATAAGTCTTCTAATAACGGAGCGCAATTTGTACCCATGGGAATTCCAATAGATTGTTGTAATACCTGGTCTCCAAAAACCACATAGATATTGTCAATCAGAAACTCAAGCATCTTATTGATGTCATCTTTAGAGTACTAATGTGTGCAATCAGAATCTGTTTCGACAAAGTAACTTTGCAAATGACCAATGACGAGGTAAGTAAATCTACGAGTTCCATTTTAATTGAAGAAGCAGCTGTCAATGATATCAAGAAGCCTGGATTTTAATTTGTCGTGGGGAATTGCTGTGTATAAAGTGGAAAAGTTTTTAAGCTGATGATTTTAGTCTTGTGATTTCAAATTGTCCAAAGGTTCTTTAGAAGTTTTTTAATATCCACATCTTATTCACACCACTTCTTGAATATAAATGTATATAGTAGCACAGTACTTTTGAAGTTCCTCCTTCACTACTGTCAATATCATAGTGAGGAGTAACGAAAGAGGCTTGGTTGAACATTTACTGGAACCTGCAATGTATCTTTGTTTGTAAGGATTCTTATGAAATTTCGGAATCCAATATATATATAGAGTAGTTCAAATTCATTTTAGCTCTGTGGATTGATTGATTGTATGTTGTTTAACGTCCCTCTAGAGAATTTTTCACTCATATGGAGACGCCACCACTTGCCTGTGGACGGCTACAAATTTTGTCCTATGCTCGGCACTCGGGGCCTTTGATCAGTGAGGGATCTTTTTCGTGCCAGCACCTACTGCGACACGGGGCCTCGGTTTATACGGTCTCATCCGAAGGACCGGTCACCACATTGGGATTCGAACCCGCGACGTTAGGATTGACTCCTTACTTCGCGACTCTAGAGCGACGCTCTAACCACTGCACCACGCGGTCGACTTAGCTCTGTGGAATATTAAAAGTATTCAAAACTGACAGGTGAATTTGAAGAATTTCCTCCTTAGAAAGGGAAGTATGAGTATAAGTAGGATTACCATTTGTAGAATCAAATCCAAGTTCTGCTAGATTGTAATTTATATATTGAGCCTTACAAAGGAAGACAGTGGTGTTACCTGCTTTGTCGGCAGGAACCACTATACTGATCTAGTAATCTATCCAATTCTTTTTTCACTTCTGGTTTATTGAACATAGAAGGATAGTTTGTTTTCATATTGCCCCTCAATCTTTTAATACGTGACCTTAACATGGATCTGATACATTTAATCTCTTCTGCCAAGGTGACAACGTCTTCTTTCTCATATCTGGCCCATCGTCTCGCGTAATTTTCAACACAATCCATAATATTTATGAAATTCTGGTGCCAATGGAAGGATCGGGATTACCTAGCTATATTTAGGACCTTTTAAAATAAGTAATCTAAGGTCCTCAATACGAACTATATTTACTTCACAAATTAAGGTTTTTTTATCAATAAGCAAAAATTGTAGTTAATATGAGCATCAAAGGTTACCAAGAAAAAAGACAATTGTTTTTTACACATATAAAATATTTATTCTTACATATATGTATGATAATAATAGAACATATACATTATATTAACTAATGTTTGCCGAAAACAATTGTAAAACAACGTATATACACTTTCTTCATACAAAACAAAATCCAGAATTTAACATGTAAATACAAAATACAGAAAGTATTCAATATAGTTTGAATCTTATAACATTGGCAAAGGTGGGGTCAATCATCAAGGGGAGGATGGAGGGTAAATAAAATATGGATAAATTAAAATTCAAGTGCATGTGTACAATTCATTTCCTAGGCGGAGGGATTGGGCAGTAATTGCCAGTTTAATCTTCCATAAGAATAATCATGTTTAGGTATTATTTCTTCTTAAAAACAATTAAACCTCAAATATTCCTGTAGTTTGGATGTATTTTACGGTTTTGTATAATCAGTGACGTTTTGGCTAAGTTGGAGTTTGTGTTTTCGCATACGATATACTGTAGATTCCAAAATTTTCGCGAGTACTTTTTTTCGCGAATGGGCTTTTTAACAGCAAATCGCGAGAATAGGAATTCGCGGGTGGACGGTTGATCAAGAGTTTTAACGTAGACTTCAGCACCATAAAAATAAAAGCGAGTAATTTAATTTCGCGTGGGGTTCTTCTCGCGAAATGACGCGACAATTAATTTATTTAGGAATCTACAGTAATGGTTTTAAAAAAGCTACAAAGGAAGAATTTTCCTGTTGTGACTAACAATTTTATTTTCATTCATGCATTTTTTCATCAGAAATTTTATGGACTGAATTTGAATTTCTTCACGGAGATTCTTGCAGGTGTGTTAGAATTTGTTTGTTTTATACAAAATGGTTATTGAGAGGTTGAGAGCAAAAATATATTCGTTAATGAAATAATATCACGAAGAATAAGTCGAATTTAAATCGTGCAATACAAATATGATAAAATAATATGATATGGTATCTCACAGATTGTTGGGGAGCTTCTACAGCACTTTCTTGAAGTATAGCAAACGTACATTAAAATGTTTATTCGGACCAAGTTTGCTGCAAAACACATTTATTATATTATTTTTAAACATGTTGTTAATAAACAATTTTGAAGATGAAATAATTTTGAAGATGAAAAAGGTTGCTGCTCCATATGCA
>PRKT01001546.1:19520-30009 GCA_003671525.1 Saccostrea glomerata
TTTGCCCCCCCCCCCCCCAGTATTAACGTTTTAAGTACTGTTCGTTCAAGTTCACATTTTCACCCTTTTGTGAATATAATAAATGTAGCAATTTAGTGCTCAACAAATAGTACTGAAGATGTTAGCAGTTGGAATTTATCCCCCCTCCCGAATTAAACAACTGTTTTCTTTTTGTGTTTAATCTCCCCTCCCGAATCAAACAATTGTCTTCTTTTTGTGTTTTTTGCTTGTCAAATACTTTTCAAGTTTGTTTACAACCACCCCCTCCCTTTTCAAATTCGATTCTATGTGACTGCTATGTTAGCGACTTTTGCAAATAAGAGACTGAGCAGGACAAAATCAACTTGCTTTTAATAGATGGGGATTGAATGTGTAAAATATATATCGTTTATGATAAAATTTGTGTGTTTGAAGTGATTTAATCAAAAATAATATATTCCGTTTTCCGTTCCGTTCCGCTTTCCGTTCCGTTTTCCGTTCCGCGTTTACGCAACACCCCGTGCCATTCCATTCGGCAAACCTTCGTGCCGTCGATTCCGTCACCTTATCAGATGAAGTGGGAATCGGCCGAGGTGTGCCGAATGGAGTTTAATCTAAAAATATGATAATGGTTGACGCAACGTGATGTGATGTAGAAATTTACATGTAAACATGTATAGTACAACAAATTTTAAATTAATTCATAACAAACGATGTTTTAGCAAAACTGTTCCATCTAGCCTATTCCAAAAAGTATGTGCAGTGTGATTGTGGTGTCGAGGGGGGGGGACGATGTTTTAAAAAAACTTTTCCACCTAGCCTATTCCAAAAAGTATGTGCTGTGTGATTGTGGTGTCGAGGGGGAGGGGGATTAGTAAATTTAAAAAGGTCCTATTATGAGCAAAACATTTATCAACATCAAATTTACATCATTAATAGAATTCAAACTGGTATATAATGAATTAAGCATGTAAAATAAATATAAGAGGTTCTGAGTTATAGGTCACAGGGAGAATTTCATACTCAATTTGATGAATACATGTAAATTATATGGAATTATTTTTACTTTTTCCTTGGAAAGCCGCCCAATATGTAGGAGCGTGGCAAACGCCTAAGTGCGGGTATTACTGTCTCATTACAGCATCTAGTTTTATATTATTTTCAAGGGGTCAGAAATACTGTGGTTCATATGTAAAGAACATATTTATATTATTTAGTAGTATTCTGTTTTGGCATTGGGTATTTTGTGCAGATTTATACATGATATTCTGTGGAATCCTTTTTTTTTTGTTTTGAACCATCAAGAAATGAGAATCGAATGTATCTAATAAACGTTTTGATTCATCAAATTATATCATTTGCTTGTGTTAGTTATTTCATTTTGGCACAACATGGTTTCCACACTTCTTTATCCATAGTCGCTGACAGCTGTAAAAGTTCAAGAAAAGAAAATTGCACGTGATTATTCCTCGGTACAAAAAGCAACCAACTCTGAGGTGCGCTCACGTATTACCAATCCCTCACTCACGTGTTTGTAGTAAAAACGTAGTAGACCATCATACTTTTCGGTTCATTCACGAGATAGGACCATTGTTTGCTGTGAACATGCGAGACCACGTGATCATGAATATTTCAATAAGAGGCTTTTTTTTATCCGACACGGATAGAAAATAATTTTTACCAAAGAATATTTCATAACTTTAAAAAGTGATGGAGTGGAATTGTATTTAACTTATATAACTTGATGAGACTCCGCATGTATTTATTTCTTTTAAAATGAAACACTAATACGGCATATATATCTTTTAAGGTGCATATATTTGTTTTAAAAGAATATTATTTTTTTCAGATGATGAGTGTAGAGCACATAAAAGGAAAAATACACAAACTTGCATCGTCGACTATTCAAAAGAAAAAACAGAGCTTGAAATAAAAACAAAAAACGACGAAATAGAGTTCAGGAAGGAGCAACTAAAATTGGAAAAAGCCAAATTTGATTTGGATAGATAGGAGAGGATGCAAAGAATGGAGATGGAAAAGCAGGAAAAACTTGCTTCTGTTGATTTATTGAAGAAATTAACGAAAGATAAATAAACAAGAATTATACGCGATAACTTAATTATAAACATTAATAAATTAATGCACATTTAAAATCTGTTCTGTTTAGTTCCTTCCCATGTAACTATCTATTTTTTTAATGTTAAGATACATGTATTTAGTAGTTGGTGGAAGTATTAGGCCAAATACTCTTATAGGGATGGCGGATCAATACCAATGAAATGTAGCCGTCTCGCTCCCATAGAGTATAGTGTGACAATTTGTTAGGATTGACGCAACTCTGTAATACTTTCCAACAAGCTGTAAATACAGTTTTTGATTCTTCTTATAATCAAGAAAAGCAAAGAGATTCAAAATTTTGCTGAAAGTCCATTCAACTCACACTCTCACTGCCGACATCCTTTTGTTTAAGCGCATCTGATTCGCCGAGATTATCCCTCCTCGAAATGGAGGTATTAGGTAAGGCGATAAAGGATATGCGGGGTCACCGTAGAGGGAGTACACATCGATTATTTGCCTTTGTCATATATTGTTGCAGTTGATGCTCAACGTCGCTTTCTCGTAACATACCGGGATCATGACGCCGACCTTCAATTGGACCAAGGAGATGCGCTATCATTCCATCAGGTGTCGTAATACATTGGAACTTAAGACCATGGACTCTCTTGTGGCCTTTAAACACTATAACTGCTGATAAGATTGGGGTCTGCAAATTGGCCTCCCCGTTCCGTCTATAAACCCCAGACATTTAACAGCGGGGCTCCGCAGTTACATGTACTTATTGCTCTGGCCATTTCATCCAGCTTTGCCTGCGACAACCAAGGTTGATTTAATCTCTCAATTCTGTGTCCGTGCCTTGTATCGATGAAATTGAGAACAGTTTTAGAAATGTATGACAATTCAGCAGTTGTTCTCCGAAATTTATGCGAGAGCTCTATTTGGGTACTCTAATCATTTTTCCTCTAGAGAGATTTTTTAATTATGTAGTTATGTCGCCCCGAACGAAGTCGGGCGACATATTGATACTACTCGCCGTTGTCCGGGCTGGTTTTCGGAGATGGCTGAGACAATCTTATTGAAACTTTCCTCAAAAGATGATCAATGGATGTGTTTTTTTTAATATTTAAACTGATATTGAGATAAAACTTAGTTATATCATTCATTTAGAAAAATTTTTGATTTAACATATTAAACTTTATAAAATTTCCTTTATGATTTCTTAAACCTGAGTAAACGCCATCCTAAAATGTTTTAAATTATACATGACACAGTATCTATATTACCCTATATATTCAATGAGTAAATAAAATTAGATATTTACATTCGCTGTGTTTTTATGCTTAGCCAACTGTGAAATTGATTTGAATACCATTTTCGTCTATATTGACATGCGTAGAAATATACACGGAGAAACGTGCGTTAACTGACGTAACGATATAAAGAGAGAGAAATTCAAATATTGAATATATTTTTGGTGCTTCGAATCATGTAAAATGTAAATATATGGAATGTTTTGGAGTTTACTCTGAATTATTGGTTTGTGAATCACACAGACTTGCACGTCGGCATATTTGATATGAAGTGCTAGTGCGCCTCATGAAATATGCCTACTTGAGAAGTCTGTCTGTAAATTTTTTTTATTTTTTTATGCTTTATCTGTCATTTTAATTAAAATATGCCATCGATGACATCATATGTGAGTATCAAGTAACTTAGGAAATGGCCATGTCGTAAGAAGAGAATTTGGCTATTCTTTCTTCCACAGTAAATATTAGATGTTTGTTTTATTTACATAGAAAAGAAGCGAATTCATACAGATTTAGAAGAAAGGAAAACTAATTTGTTGCTATGGCAACACGAGTCTCATTTCTTTTTATATAAATCACCAATCCCTCCGTCAAAACTATTATCTCTGCACAACAAATCATCCATAATCCAAGAGTCGGAAATCCAATCCCAGCAACTGGACCGTGTGTTTAAAAAAAGCAAAAAAAACCTGAACAGTATAGTAAAAGACAATTTCCAATAAAGCCAGTTCATGGTGTTATACTCTATTGCTTACAAGAACTAACTTTCCAGTTTTATATTTGAGAGTTGAGACAAAAAGGAAAATTATTTTTTCTTTTTAATTTTTCTTCTATGAATATTAGCAAACATTCGTCAGTTCTTTTTTGTGAAAAGTTGGCTTGATCAAAACAATTTGTATTTTTTTAAGAAACAAAAATACATCCTGAAGTTACGGAATAATATGTCTCTAGTACATACATGGACCAGGGATTTTGTCCGAGTTTGTGGAAAAAAAATAGAAATATAGATTACAAAATTCTTGGATTCTTAATTTTTTTTCCCGAAGTTCATAGCATTCAATCATTAATTGCAAGAGTTCTGTAAACATAAAGCCGCGACGAGATTAATTAAACATATTGTATATCAATCACTATCAATTACAATTATGGAATTTAGATATACTAACACGAACAATTAAAATATGCACACATCGTTATTATTATATGACACATGAATTTTTGTATTACTTTGCGATGTTTTCATTTGCATTTTTTTTTAAATTGAAAAATGACTTGATTACTCAATCTTTTCAAATTTGTAGATTTGTAGATTATTTTACTTTATTTTGGAAGTTTCTGTTATAGCTACTAAAAAACATAAATGAAACTTGTAGGGAATACGCTTCATTCATTTGATATAAGATTCCTAATTACCAACTCCGTGAACAAATTCTGCAAAACCAATACTATGCAATTTATACTACAAATTTAAATGTTGATAATTTTTTTTATAATCATCATAACATTTTCTAATGTGTAGATTTTACATTTTGAACTCGTTTTTTTCTGATAAGTGAAGGAAAGGTTTTTTTTTCCTTTTTTTTCTCCAGACTCAAATCTCAGAAGTAAACGGTTTAAAAAGGCATTTTGTTTTCTTTTCAGGGTCAAAATCAAACTTTCCAGCTTTTCTCGCTAATATAAATAGTGACACGTCCAGAACCCCAGTCGTTTATGATACAGCTCACAGTAGCTATCGCCATGGTTACTCGACAAGCACGGGGGTATTCACTGCTGATCGTGATGGATTATATTTGTTTTTGCATAATACAGAGGCTGAACAAGAAATTGTTCGCACTGTGCTAAGAGTCAATGGAGTGGAAATACTCGAAACAAGGTCGGACGGACGTTATCCTCAGTTTGACGATACTTCTGCTGTCGCAGTCCTTCGTTTGTCTGCAAACGATCGTGTCTCTATAGGAGTTAAATCTGGAACAGTTGATGGCGGACAGTCGTTATTTTTCGGGATACTTCTTTTTGAAATTTGATTTAGAGGTTTGATTCATTTTTTTCCTTTTTGTTTGAATTTAAAATTTCCTTTATTTAAGATGGAAACATGATTTCACGAAGCTTAAGCCATTCCATATCTGTAATTATATAATTCTGATTACAATTTTCCTGAGGAATCTTTTTGATTTGATTTTTTTTTTCGTGACACTCCTGACCTGAAAAATAACAGGCATACATCTGAACATTAAAATAGACACCGGTATCACGAAGACGAGTGAAATAGAGACAAATAGGCAATAACAGTTGACTGAGTCATAATAAACCTGTCGTTCGAATAAAATTTATGCTAGATTGTAATGTTCCCCTCTATGCTCCCCTCAGGGGACAAGACTTGAAAATATTAATTTGACATTATCTTAGGATGCTTTTATATTAGATGATCTAAAATAATAACAAGTCCCAGGATCATGACACTTCATAAGCTTACCTCAAAATATTCATTTTGTACTAGAATTTTGATTAAGTTTAGTACATATAGACAAAGATTTAAATATTTTTTTTTATTATTGCTCTTGATATTGTTATCTGCAAAAATAGAGATTGGTTCAATAATTAATAAATATTTTACAGGCGATTGAAAAATTGTCTAAGTCTGATTAATGATTCTATGTCCTGGACCTACACAGCATTCAGAATTTAACAGTGTTGTTTTGAATGGTATATGTATATATTGGCCATAGTGGTTAGAAACAGTGTAAACACGTCAGCCATATTACTTGCGTTCGATCGACGATCAACAGGGCAACATGTTATGTGCTGGATTGATCACAGTCATGCTGCCGACAAATCAACATATCATATAATTCATCACCTTATTATATTTTTTTTACACAAAACATATATGATTAAAGCAACGCAGCATTGTTAAGGCTTGAAAAAGGAGGCGGGGCCTAATTTATACGGGAAAAGTTTGCTGTGACGTCACACAAAAATATGACTTTTATGTATTTCTCATAATACCTGAAAATAAAATAATTTGCAACTTTTATCTGTATTAGCATAATAAACAACAATATAACTTATCAATTCATTAAAAAAGTTGCTCGTTACATCCCACGTAGCACTGATCGCGATGAACTTGTAAACATGACGACATATTGGTAAAAATGACGTATTTCATTCGCTGTGAGAGGCAGAAGGGGGAATGTTTTAACAATGAAAAAAAATGCATTTCATTATTAAATGGAATTTTATTAACAGGTTTTAAATAGTCGATTCATACCAATCATTCTTAATAAACTACCAAAAGAATGTATTTTATTAATTATGTCATGTTTTTATGTACAGGTTACGTATATTTATGTTCCCCAAACGGAGTTTGGGAACATATTGTTTTTACTCTGTTTCTTCTTCTTATTATGTCCCCCAAACGGAGTTTGGGAACATATTGTTTTTACTCTGTTTCTTATTAAGGTCTTCCGTCTTCAGCGGAAGACCTTACTGTTATTCTTAGGTTTCTTTTCCACTATTTTTATTAAGGTCTTCCGTCTTCAGCGGAAGACCTTCTTGTTATTCTTAGGTTTCTTTTCCACTATTTTTATTAAGGTCTTTCGTCTTCAGCGGAAGACCTTATTGTTTTTCTTAGGTTTCTTTTCCACTATTTTTCTTATTATTATTTTTTTTCTTACCGATTTTGTGCACGCGAGTTCTCGGAAACGGCTTAATGGATTTTCATGAAACTTTCAGGTCTGATAGAACATCAAAAAATCTAGAAATAAAATTTTTTATTTTGATGACGTCACTTCCGGTTCGGAGATTTTCGCGATTTTGTCATTTTTAGAGGGTCACATTGTCCGGCAATGTTCTCAAAAACCGTTGAAGATAGAAGTATGAAATTTTCAGTGATGATAGAGCAACCTTTTGAGAAGTGAATTCAGTATATCATTTTTACTGGAAGTACGAAGCGTCGACGCTCGATATGGCGAGAAAATAGTCCTATCAAGAATTTCAAAATTTTTGACACCTTTTCAAAGATAACTTTTTACCTAAAAATATTTTGTTAAGACATGTAGAACAAAAGAAGTGTAGAATTACACGATCTTTTAAGTGATATCTCGAAAAAAGGGCTGTCCCCTAAAATGAAGGGCCTAGAGGGGCCGAAAGTATTTCCTTTATATCTCAAAAAGTATTGAGAATTTGTAATATGTCAAAGAAGCAAACTTGTACAAAATGTCAAGTTTTATCTAATGGTGTCGTCGAAATACGTCCGGTGATGTCACTTCCGGTCAAACCGGAAGTAGTCAAAAATTGCATATTTTTGCTGTTCTTGACAGGTTTTTGGATATCATATGTCACTGGAAGCTTAAATTTTAATTTTCCTTCCGTCGACGGTACTTCCGGTCCAACCGGAAGTTGCCAAAAATGGCTTAATTTTGCAATAATTAACATAAATTTGGAGGATTAAACCATTTTTGGACTTCATTTGTCTTTTTTTCTTGAAAGAAAGTTACTTTCGGTCAAACAGGACGGAAGACCTACTCGTTGCTTTGCAACGAGCTCGGCTCTAGTTATTTTTATTATTTTTTTTTTTTCTTACCGATTTTGTGCACGCGATTTCTCAGAAAAGGCTCGATCGATTTTTATGAAACTTTCAGGACTGATCGAACATCAATCAAACCTGATATATAATTTTTTATTTTTATGACGTCACTTCCGGTTTCGAGATTTCCGCGATTTAGTGATTTTCAGAGGGTCACATTGTCCAGCATTTTTCTCAAAAGTGCTTTTAGATAGAAACGTAAGATTTTCAGCGATGATAGAGCAACATGTGCTGATGTGACACACACCTTTCTTATTCTCCGGAAGTGCAGCACGTTGGCGCTCGCTATGGCTCGAAAAAAGACCTATCGGGAATTTAGAAATTTTTCGCACATTTTTGACAATATCTTTTTACACGTTAATATTTTGTGAAGATATATAGAACAAAAGTTGTGAAGAATGTCACGATCTTTCGAAATATATCAACGATTAGGGGCTGGCCCCTACAATAAAGGGCCAAAAGGGGCCGAAAGTTTTTCTTTCATATCTCAAAAAGTATTGAGAATTTGTAATACGTCAAAGAAGCAAAGTTGTTCAAAATATCAAGTTCTATCTAATGGTGTCGTCAAAATACGTCCGGCGACGTCACTTCCGGTCAAACCGGAAGTAGTCGAAAATTGCATATTTTTTGTTGTTCTTGACAGGTTTTTGGATATCATATGTCACTGGAAGCTTAAATCTTTATTTTCCGTCCGTCGACGTCACTTCCGGTCAAACCGGAAGTTGCCAAAAATAGCTTAATTTTGCAATAATTAACATAGATTTGGAGGATTAAACCATTTTAGGACTTCATTACTCTTTATTTTTTTTAAATGAAAGTTACTTCCGGTCAAACAGGACGGAAGACCTACTCGTTGCTTCGCAACGAGCTCGGCTCTAGTTATTATTATTGTTTTTTTTCTTACCGATTTTGTGCACGCGAGTACTCGAAAATGGCTCGTTCGATTTTCATGAAACTTTCAGGACTGATAGAGCATGAAAAAATATAGATATATATTTTTTTGTTTTGATGACGTCACTTCCGGTTTTGAGATTTCCGCGTTTTAGTGATTTTCAGAGGGTCACTTTGTCCGGCAGTTTTCTGAAAAACTACTCAACACAGAAGCTTGAAATTTTCAGTAATGCTAGAGCAACCTTTGGAGAAGTGAATTTCGTATATCACAACCACCGGAAGTACGAAGTGCCGACGCTCGCTATGGCCCGAATATAGTCCTATCAAGAATTTCAAAATTTTTAACACCTTTTCTACGAAAACTTTTTACCTAGATATATTTTGTTAAAACATGTAGAACAAAAAAAGTATAGAATTCCAAGATCTTTCAAATGATATCTCGAAAAAAGGGCTGGCCCTTTCAATTAGGGGCCTAGAGGGTCCGAAAGTTTTTCCTTTATATCTCAAAAAGTATTTAGAATTTGTAATACGTCAAAGAAGCAAAGTTGTTCAAAATGTCAAGCTTAATCTATTTGAGTTGTCAAAATACGTCCGGCGTCGTCACTTCCGGCCAAACCGGAAGTGGTCGGAAAACGCGTTTTTTTTGCCGTTCTTGACAAGTTTTTGAGTTACATATGTATTTGGGAGCATAAAAAGTATTTTTTCCGTCCATCGTCGTCACTTCCGGTCAAACCGGAAGTAGCAAAAATGGCTTTTTTTGAAGGTTTTGATGCAAAATTGAAATTATAAAGTCACTGGAGACTACTTAGCTCATTGCTTTCTTTTGTTCCGTTACTTCCGGCACTTCCGGTCAAAACCGGACGGAAGACCTACTCGTTGCTTTGCAACGAGCTTTGCTCTAGTTATTATTATTATTATTAGTAGTAGTAGTATCATTTTTCTTCTTCCTGGGAAAATTTTGTCCACGAGTGATCTTGTAATGCTAAGTTCCCACTGTCGTGCGGTCAGTTACGCACGTCACGATAGATCAATCGTAGTTGATCGCGGGGTTTTTATTGAATTTTATGCCAAGATACGAAGAGATGCGTATAGGTGCGTTTTCATACGTTTCGTTACGCTTTTATGCGCTATGCCCGCGATGGATAAATTTCATGTGATGCGATCTCTGACGATCTGACTACCGTTCGGATAAGATGAATTACGTTTCAATAGGATTATCAAGATTTAGTCGAAAAAGGACCTCGATCTGTCACGAATATCACGATCCGAGTTCTCGATTGAAAAGGATCTCCTACGTTGTAATACGCACTCATACGATATAATACGTTCATTGCGCTCTCTTGCGCTAATGTACGATAGAAAAACACGTTTATTGCAATGTCTTTCACGATCAGGATCAAGATAGAACACGCTTTGAGCTACGATTGTACGCCGACAGACATATAAAAATCTGGCTATACTGAGTCCTATATATTTTATCTCTTGAAATTAAACAAAACATAAACATACAATCAATAATAATGGCAGAAGTAAAGGTTGATGACAACTTCATAAACGTGGTGTTTGTAGTGTAACTATGGTCATATGTTATTGCTGTCAAAGTAGAGTAAAAGAGCAGTATAACTATCTCTTATCTTTTTTTTCACTGATGTTGCCTCTGATCGAACGG
>PRKT01001546.1:30551-45913 GCA_003671525.1 Saccostrea glomerata
GCTATTTCTCCTTTGTTTTTTGACGAAATTCTTTGAAATTTAAAATATAGTCATGCATTAGGGTATCCTACAAAATGATATTTAAAAAAATCATGAAATTACGCGCATGCACGTGTGCTGCAATCTGATTGGCTGAAATTTAAATCGCTATAACTCCCTTGTTTTTCAATCAAACAGGATTGGATTTAGAACATATATAGATGTAAGGGACTCCTACAAGAAGGTTTGATCATCATGCACGTGCACTCACGTGCGTGCATTTGAAACGAGTATATCTAAAACTACTCTTGAAAGACAAGATGATATGGTCATAAAGCACATGCATTCACATGCGCTTGGGTGCAATGCTAAAAATTGAATATAATTGGTATCCTTCTGGAAAAACGTTGTTAAAGTCAAAAATGCACAGAGTTTGTCTTATTTAATGAAGCTTACAGAGAATATGGCACCGAAAGGGAGTTGGGGAGTGTTTGGGGAACATCTGTAACGGTTCCCGTTACAATTAGCACTAGTTAAGGTCTTCCGACTTCCTTCGGAAGACCTTATTGTTTTTCTTCTGTTTTCTATTATTAAGGTCTTCCGTTTCCAACGGAAGACCTTTCTGTTATTCTTAGGTTTCTTTTCCACAGTTTTTTTCTTTTTTTTCTTACCGATTTTGTGCACGCGAGTTCTCGGAAACGGCTCGCTCGATTTTCATGAAACTTTCAGGGATGATGGAACATAAAAAAATCTAGACATATATTTTTTAATTTTGATGACGTCACTTCCGGTTCCGCAATTTTTGCATTTTAATGAATTTAAGAGGGTTAGTTTGTCCGCGAGTTTTCTCGAAAACGGCTTAAGATAGAAACTTGAGATTTTCAGTGATGATAGAGCAATAAATGTAGTTGTGCGGAACGTTTTTCATATTCACCGAAATTGCTGTGTACGGAAGCTCGTTATGGCCAAAAAATTGTCCTATCGCGAATTTCAAAAATTTTGACACCTTTTCAACGATAACTTTTTACTTAGAAATATTTTGTTAAAAGATGTAGAACAAAAGAAGTGTAGAATTAAAAGATCTTTCAAATGATATCTAGAAAATAGGGCTGGCCCCTAAATTTAAGGGCCTGGAGGGGCCGAAAGCTTTTCTTTTATATCTCAAAAAGTATTGAGAATTTGTAATACGTCAAAGAAGCAAAGTTGTTCAAAATGTCAAGCTTAATTTATTGCAGTCGTCAAAATGCGTCCAGCGTCGTCACTTCCGGCCAAACCGGAAGTAGTCGAAAAACGGGTATTTTTGCCGTTCTTGACAAGTTTTTGGGTAATATATGACTCTGGGAGCTTAAAAATTAATTTTCTGTCCGTAGTCGTTACTTCCGGTCAAACCGGAAGTAGTGCTTATTTTTGCATTAATTAACTTAGCTTTAGAGGATTCAAAGCATTTTTGGGTGTTAATTCTCATTTTATTATTTTTTTTTTCTTACCGATTTTGTGCGCGCGATTTCTCGAATACGGCTCAATCGATTTTCATGAAACTTACAGGTCTGATAGAACATCAAAAAATTTAGATATATATTTTTTTATTTTGATGATGTCACTTCAGGTTCGGAGTTTTCTGCGATTTAGTGATTTTTGGAGGGTCACTTTGTCCGGCAGTTTTCTCAAAAAGCACTCAACACAGAAGCATGAAATTTTCAGTGATGCTTAGAGCAACCTTTGGAGAAGTGCACTAAGTATATCACAACTACCGGAAGTACGAAGCGCCGACGCTAGCAATGGCCCGAAAATAGTCCTTTCATGAATTTTAAAATTTTTACCACCTTTTCTAAGATAACTTTTTACCTAGAAATATTTTGTAAAAACGTAGAACAAAAAAGGTGTAGAATTTAAAGGTCTTTCAAATGACATCTCAACAAAAGGGCTGGCCCCTTACAATAAGGGCCTGGAGGGGCCGAAATTTTTTTCCTTATAGCTCAAAAAATGTTGACAATTTGTGATACGTCAGAGAAGCAAAGTTGCTCAAACTTTCAAGCTAAGTCTATTGAAGTCGTCAAAATACGTCCGACGTCGCCTAACCGGAAGTAGACGAAAAAAGCGTATTTCTGTCGATCTTGACAGGTTTTTTGGTAACATATGTCTTTGGGAGCATTAAAACTAATTTTCCGTCCGTCGTCGTCACTTCCGGTCAGACCGGAAGTAGCAAAAAATGGCTTATTTTTCCATTAATTAACATGGATTTAGAGGATTCAAACCATTTTTGGCGTTATTTCTCATTTCTGTTAAAAATGGAAGCTACTTCCGGTCAAACATGACGGAAGACCTACTCGTTGCTTTGCAACGAGCTTTGCTCTAGTTATTATTATTATTCCACTTTTCATAGTACAGGTAATATCTCCGCTGTGCGTGTTTCAATTTGAACGATTTTTTCAGGGATGGTGCATCATGTTAATATCTCCAGGGGTGTCCCTCACTTTTTCGAAATTTACTTCCGTACATGTTTTTTTGGGGGGAAATTTGTATTTTTTAAATGGAATTTTGTCGCAAAAAATTCTCGAGAACAGTAACAGATATAAAACTGAAACTTACGGACGTGATAGAACATCGAATGTAAATGTGTTGATCGACCTTCATTTTTCGTCGTTCTGACTTCCGGTCGCAAACGGAAGTGAATTCTAAAAGTCTAATTTTTCAACTTTTTTGTTTTTCGCTATTTTTCTTTGGAAATCACAAGGTTGATAGAGTATCTTTTAAGAACTCTAAATATGTTTTCAACATTTTCATGCGTGCATTTGTTGCAAAGATATGACTGATCCAAACTTTGTCTCACTGTCGGGGGTTCGAATCCCGCTTGGGGCGTTGCAAAATTTTTTTCTTTGTTTCTGTCTTTTTTCAGTTGCATATGACTTTTCTTTCTTTTTTATAATGTATGTAAGATTTTGTCGATTTTTAAAAGCTATATTTTGAGATATTTTGTGGAATAACTGTAATAATCACGATCTATGTTGAGAGACTGCTGTCAATGAAAGTAAACGATAAAAATACATTCTGAAATCTATTTCATGGCCTGACGGAGCAGAGATTTCTAACGAAAAGTCGGGCGGAAGACCTGCTTGTTGCCCTAGCAACAAGAACGCATCTAGTTATGTTCCCCAAACGAAGTTGGGGAACATATTGTTTTTACTCTGTTTCTTATTATTATTATTCTTATTATTATTTTTCTTCTTCCTGGGAAAATTTTGTCCACGAGTGATCTTGTAAACTACACATCCGACTTAGGTGAAACCTTTTTAGGGTTAGTAGGCATGTTACATGTATGTAGAGTTGCCAAACAAAGGTCATTTTGCGCGCACGTGCTTGCAAGAGCGCGCACGTGCAATAGATGAAATTACCAATATAATGGATATTGCCGTAACATTTCTATTTTTTGATGAAATTTTTTGAAACTCATAATGTAAGGATACATTAGTAGTATAGACAAGATAGCATGGTCAAAATAGTAAGATCTCACGCGCATGCACGTGCGCTTCGCTCTGATTGGCTGAAACTAAAGTCTCAATAACTTTCTTGTTTCTTGTCATAATCCTTTGAAATTTTGAACATAGTCCTACATTATGAAGATCTACCGCATGATATATAAGAATTTTCATTAAAGCATGCGCATGTGCGCGTGCTGCAAGCTGATTGGCTGAAACTTTAAATGGCAATATCTCCTTTGTTTTTTGACGAAATTCTTTGAAATTTAAAATATAGTCATGCATTAGGATATCCTACAAAATGATATAGAAAAAAATCATGAAATCACGCGCATGCACGTTTGCTGCAGTCTGATTGGCTGAAACTTTAAATGGCTATAACTCCCTTGTTTTTCAACCAAACAGGATGGGATTTAGAACATAGATAGATGTAAGGGACTCCTACAGGAAGGTATGATCATCATGCACGTGCACGCACGTGCGTGCATTTGAAACGAGTATATTTTAAAATACTCTTGAATGAGTGATTTTTATTACTTTTGGACTGAATGCTTTAATATATAGTATATTAAAATATATAAATAGTGTAGACAAGATGATATGGTCATAACGCACATGCATTCACATGCGCTTGGGTGCAATGCTAAAAATTGAATAGAATTGGTATCCTTCTAGGAAAATGTTGTTAAAGTCAAAAATGCACAGAGTTTGTCTTATTTAATGAAGCGTACAGAGAATATGCCACAAAAGGAAGTTGGGGAGCGTTTGGGGAACATCTGTAACGGTTCCCGTTACAATTAGCACTAGTTATTATTATTATTCTTTTTTTTTATTTGTTCTCCGGTACTTTTTTGTCCGGAGGTGTTCTCAGAAAATGTTCACCCAACTGACCTAAAACCTTTTTAGGGTTAATGGGTGTGTAGTGTAGGTGTGCGGAACGAAGGTCATTTTGCGCGCATACGCGTGCACGTGCGGGCGCGTGATATGAGTGAAATGACTGATATACTTAATATAGCTATAACTTTTACATTTTTTAATGAATTGACTTGAAACTCATTATATAATGATATATTAATAGTGTAGATAATGTGACACTGTCAAATTAGCACGAACTCACGCGCATGCACGTGCGCTTCGCTCTGATTGGCTGAAACAAAAATCTCAATATCTTTTCTGTTTTTTTGACGAAATGCTTTGAAATTTAAAACATAGGCATACTTTAAGATGTCCTACAAAATGATATATAACAATTGTCATGAAAGCACACGCATGCAAGTGCGCTGCAATCTGATTGGCTAAAACTTTAAATAGCGATAACTCCCTTGTTTTTAAACCAAACAGGATGGGATTCAGAACATAGATAGACATTATGAACTCCTACAAGAGGGTATGGTCATCATGCACATGCATGCACGTGCACGAACGTGCGCTTTGCTCCGATTGGCTGGAAAAAAATTTTCAATATCTTTATTGTTTTTTGAAGAAATGCTTTGAAATTTAAATCATAGGCATGCTTTAGGATGTCCTACAATATGATATATAAAAATTTTCATAAAATCACGCGCATGCACGTTCGCTGCAATTTGATTGGCTGAAACTTTAAATGGCTATATTTCCCTTATTTTTCAACCAAAAAGGATGGGATTCAGAACATAGATAGACGTTATGGGCTCCTACAATAGTGTATGATCATGATGCACATGCATGCACGTGCGTGCACGTGAAATGAGTAAAATTACAAATACACTGGATTAAACATATTTTTAAATACGTATGGAATAAATGTTGTAATATTTAGTATGTTAAAATATACGAATAGTGTAGACAAGATGATATGGTCATTACGCACATGCATTCAAATGCGCATGTGTGCAATGCTGAAATTTGAATAAACTTGATATACTTCTGGGTAAATAATGTTAAAGTCTAAAATGCATCGTGTTTGTCTTATTTAATGAAGCGTACAGAGAATATGCCACAAAAGGAAGTTGGGGAGCGTTTGGGGAACATCTGTAACGGTTCCCGTTACAATTAGCACTAGTTTTTTTTCTTATTTCTTCTCCGGTACTTTTTTTGTCCGCGAGTGTTCTCAGAAACTGTTCACCAAACTAAGTTAAAACCTTTTTAGGGTTAATAGGTGTGTTGTGTAGGTGTGCGGAACGAAGGTCATTTTGCGCGCATACGCATGCACGTGCGGGCACGTGAAGTGAGTGAAATGACTGATATACTTAATATGGCCATAACTTTTCCATTGTTTGATGAAATGCTTTAAAACTCATAACACGAAGATATATTTATAGTGTTAATACCGTGACACTGTCAGATTAACAAGAACTCACGCGCGTGCACGTGAGCTTCGCTCTGATTGGCTGAAACAAAAATCTCAATATTTCTTTTGTTTTTTGATGAAATGCTTTGAAATTTTATACATTGTCATGAAATGGGATGTCCTACAATATGATATAGAAAAAATTTCATGAAATCACGCGCATGCACGTGTGCTGCAATCTGATTGGCCCTAAACTTAAAATGACCATATCTCCTTTGTTTTTTGATAAAATGCTTTGAAACTGAAAACATAGTCATGCATTGGGATATCCAACAATATGACATAGAAAAAAATTCATGAAATCACGCGCATGCACGTGTGCTGCAATCTGATTGCTAAATCTTTAAATGACTATATCTCCTTTGTTTTTTGAATGAAATGCTTTGAAATTGAAAACATAGTCATGCATTGGGATATCCAACAATATGACATAGAAAAAATTTCATGAAATCACGCGCATGTACGTGTGCTGCAATCTGATTGGCTAAATCTTTAAATGACTATATCTCCTTTGTTTTTTGATGAAATGTTTTGAACTTTTATACATAGTCATGAAACAGGATATCCTACAATATGATATAGAAAAAAAATTATGAAATCACGCGCATGCACGTGTGCTGCAATCTGATTGGCTGAAACTTTAAATGGCTATATCTCCTTTGTTTTTTGATGAAATGCTTTGAGATTTAAAACATAGTCCTTCATCAGGATATCCTACAATGTGATATAGAAAAAAATAATGAAATCACGCGCATACCCGTGTGCTGTAATCTGATTGGCTGAAAGTTGAAATGGCTATAACTCCCTTGTTTTTCAACCAAACAGGATTGGATTTAGAACATTGATAAATATAAGAGACTCCTACAAGAAGGCAGACCTGGGGTCAATTACTTTGAAATGTAATTCATTAAATTACAATTACATTGGAATTCTTCCCATTACCATTACCATTACCATTACTCCCATTTTCAAAAGTAATTAATTAAATTACAATTACTTTGCTCAAGTAATTAATTACATTACACATTACAAAAAATACAAAGACAATTTTTGAACACAATTTATTTACAGTTAACTTTTAAGTAAACAAATATACCAGGTAAGAATAGTTTGTTGGTATTCTACACATTATAGTTGCATTTAATCATCATTAGAGCTTCAAAAGTATTGTCATTAAGACTACAGCGTTCTGGCCTAAAAACTTTGCCTGCAATACTGAAAAGTCTTTCAACGGGGGCAGATGTTGCTGGGGTTGCCAAGAATCTTAATGCTGCATTTGACAAGAAAGGAAGTCGGGTTTGGTTTTGGCTCCAAAATTTCAAGATATCCACTTCTTGCTCTAGATAGCTGAACTTTTAGATTGTTTTTCACTTCACTTGACTTTCTATGGAGTAATTTACTGGACAAATATTTTCGACTTGGGATCTGATATTTAGGATCAAGCTTTTCGACAAAGTCTCTAAAGTTTTGGCTGTCCACGGTTGACAGTGGCAGTAGATCTCCAGCAATGAACAACATAAGTGCATCTGTTGTTAACTTCTGTTTCTGGGTCATTAATGTTGTACTTTGTTACACTACATGCAGGAAAATATTTGGTCATCAGACTTTCAGACTTCTGTTGTTGATCATGGGTGTCTGCTAATAGGACCTCTCTATGTTTTCTCTAGAATGAATAATATTTGAAAATGTATTTTTTCTTGAATAATATATTTTTCAAAAAATAGATTTCTCAAGTCACTTTAAACAGAAGTATGTGTTTAAAAACAAATATATTAGATTTATCAAGTCACTTTAAACGGTGTGTTCCCCGAACGTCTAAAACCTATATAAACAGTATAATTATCACATTCAATTAAGAGGCCCTCTGAGGGGCACAGGTAGCGTTTACCTGCATTTATATGACTGTGTCAAAGACTTATAAGTTATATAGGAAAAATCTTAGCGATAAGTCCTAAAAAATGAATCAAATGTTTTTCAAATTTTCAAATATTGTTTACTCTAATGTTTAAAGTATTTTCTAGGCATTTTAGTCAATCTATATTAATCAATGTTTCAAAAATCTTACCAATAATTCCTATAAATTGAATTAAATGTTTTTCAAATGTCAAAAATATTTTTCTATTTAAACTTTTAAAGTATTTATCTTAATTTTGTAGTATAAAACTACCTTCATTTAAATTAGAAAAAAAGTTTATTTTATTGTGCTAATTGATCTTGACATTGTAGATATATTCTATTTAATTTTTTTCTTGAGAGAATATATTGAGAATACATCCGTTGAATTCTTTCATTTTTTTTATGGTACTTAATGATTTTTAATGTCCGTTTTTAGCTGAAGTTTTAAGCATTTCTTCTGAATACATTTAATGTAATAACAATTTATCATTTTCAAAATCCTTTAAGTCTCCGTAATAAAACTTAAATCTTAAGATTATTATTTTTTTTATGTTTTATATATAGAAGTTCAACTAACAACACAAATTATGAATAATTGGTAACAAGGCTGGTTAGATCAACTATTTTACTTGAAAGTTAGAGAAGACTTTTTCTGTGATGGCTCATTTTACACCTGTCCCAGCCTCCAAATCTGAGCTTATGAGATGAGAGATTAAACCCAATAAATGTGAAAAAAAGTGTTTATTAATGTATAGAACTGAAGTGATATTAACTCTGCTTCCCATATTAATATAAGGTATGAAAAACATATTAAATAGTACTTAAAATGTGATTTTAATGAAGAGTGCTCAAATTGTTTAGTGTATTTTAAAAATTAAATTTCTAAATAATAAACCTGTCATTACTTTACATACATTGTGTCATAGTGCTTGTAATGAAATGTACTGAAATAAAAATAAAAATATGTAGGTAACACAGGTAACCTCTACCTGTGCCCCTCAGATGGCCTCTTAATTGAGTGTGATAATTAGACTGTTTATATTGGTTTTATACGTTCGGGGAATAAACCCTTTAAACAGAAGTATGTGTTTAAAAACAAATATATTAGCACCTGTAATCAGTCATAATAGTTAATGAAGCCAATTAAAGAACATAATTACCTTGATATGGGTTTTGAAGTTTGTATGACACGTATTGATCTGGATATAAATGCTGGGCAATGTTTACATTTTGCCTTAAAGTTTCCATTTCTATCTTCTGGAAGATCATATTGTTCCAGGATCTTACTTAGAGAGTCCATTTCAGCAAAGTGAAGTTTGTAAATTGATAATCAATACTTATAGTCTTATACTGAAAAGTGGTCAGAGCTGAATAAAGTGAACAAGTAACATTTACTTGGGGCAATATTTGGTATTGAACTACCTGTATTGAATCTGAGTTAACTGAGTAAATCCCTGATTTGATAATTTTCTTCGGTTACATATGTACATTCATTTGAATTTCTACATAGCTAGCTTTCTTTAATTGATTTCATAACTTCTCATAGAATTTCCCATTACTTAAAGTTTATAGAGACAAATAAATAAATACAAGAAATAATTCCTGAAAGTTTATTAATTTCAAGGGTGAATTTTTAATTTTTAAAAAATTCTTTGTAAAAGATATCAGACTATTTGACAAAATAAGAAAAAATAAGATAAATGTAATTCAAATGTAATTGAAAAGTAATGGTCATTACTGGTATTTTTATGGAAGTAATGCATTACATTCAATTACTTGTAAATGAAAAATAGATGCATTACACATTACATCCCATTACTTTGAAAAAATGTAATGATTACAATGCATTACCATTACACATTACCATTACCTTAGGTCTGCAAGAAGGTATGGTAATCATGCACGTGCACGCACGTGCGTGCATTTGGAACGAGTGAAATTAAAAATACACTTGAATGAGTAATTTTTAATACTTTTGGACTGAATGCTTTAAAATATAGTATATTAAAATATATAGATAGTGTAGACAAGATGAAATGGTCACAACGCACATGCATTCACATGCACACGGGTGCAATGCTAAAATTTGAATATAATTGGTATTCTTCTGTTAAAGTCAAAAATGCACAGAATTTGTCTTATTTACTGAAGCTTACAAGGAATATGGCACCAAAAAGGAGTTGGGGGAGCGTTTGGGGAACATCTGTAATGGTTCCCGTTACAATTAGCACTAGTTTATATGGAGATGCCTCATAAATTAGTACTTTCGCAAGGGTATACACTACATAGATCTGAACTATTTTTTGAAACAGATAAAGGATATTTTCCTTAACTTGAAAATTGCTGCTGCTTTCTTTATATCGAGGATGGGATTTTATAAGTACAAAAAATATTTGGTAAAAGTCAAACATATTTCGACATTAGCCTATTTACTTTTAAATTTAACTATTAAAACGCGAATTCTATTCAAAGCAGCAGCACTTTTCAGAAACTACAAAGTATGTAGAAACAATTTATAGCTTGAATTTTTAATTTCATCTAGAGTATGCCCTTGCGATATTGAAATTTGTTAATGACCTGAATTCAGTACACAAACTATGCATTCATCACGTGACTGTCCATTGATGTGACTAAACTTCATACAGTACAGAGTTGGTTATACTATGCTATTTCCATAAGTAGTATTAATGTTCTGTGATAATAAAATTGCTTAATTAAAATAACTTAATAAATTTTTTTTTAAAAAATCCCCCTTTTTGCACGTCTATTTTCCGTTGATTTCTCATAGTAGGCCTTAACTGTGCTGCGAACATCATTTTTTTTTTTTGCTTTGAATTTTATCAATCTGTTGGTATCGAAAGTTTAATTATAATGGATGATGCTGCAAATCGAGTGATGATCGAGATGTTTATCAATTCCAGAAGCACATTTCCTGATTGTACCACATGCTGATAAATACAAAGAATTAGCAATAAATTAAAGTCAACTACTAAAATTTGACTGTATACAAGACATGAAATCCGTGTTAACACTGAAAAACTAAGGTTATTCAGACCATCATTAGGATCCAAGCTTTATGGTTGATGTCTATCGATAAGTTGATTTATCTGCAAATATATGCACTGAAAACAAATGTGTGGCAACATTAGGTAAATGACAGCTTTCAAACAATGTATGCTATAACTTTGGCAGTTTTTGTTTGCAACCTTTTTTGCTCATTGTTATTTTTAGAATACTGGATTAATAAGTTGGATATTCTCAATGCAATTTGAAATATTGGGGAGATCAATTAATCATATGCATTGTATTTGCTTTTTCAGTGATGAGTTGTGTGAGACAGATTTCCGTTATCCGATTTATCATTTAATTTTTTTGTCGTCATTTATACATATATAATAAATGAAATATTCATCAATCAAACCCAGTATTTGTGTTATTTTTATATGGATATAATATAACCAATAAATTATTATACCGTATAGTGTGTTTCGTTAGCGGGTGTAAAATTTGGGCATTTTGCTTGCTCAAAGGTATGCCAATAATTTTGGCGGAAACAGAGTACTGACCCATTGCAAAAGAGGGGAAAATAATATTTTAGATAAGACTCAATACGTTTAACATACTTTTGAATACCACTTGACACAAAGGTTAAGTAAAAACAATACTGAGGAAGTAAAATAACTGACGCAGCACTCTTATGAAAAAGATATTTCTTTTATTCGATAGGCAAAATGAAGAGTGAAAATTTGCTGATCCAAATTTTATCAGCTAACCATGAAACCTCTAAAATAAGCCAAAATAAAGGATTTTGTATCCTTTGATTCCCGAGGGTAGCACAGAACCACAATAAGGAATCTACGTTTTACCTTGAAATACTTAGAAAAAAATCTTAAAAAACAATGAGCCCGAAAAGCTGAAATTTTTCTTTAAAGCATCCTTTAGTAGTATAGATTCTAAATAATGACGCTGCGGGGATGGGGCAGGACCATGATAGGGAATCATTGTTTTACATTGACATATATAGGAAAAATTGATAAAATCTTTTTCCTACTTAATAAAGAACACTTTAAACGAATTTCAAATATGTTTATCATTTTTTTTCTCCATTAATAAAAATGCGCTTCAAAATAAGCAAAGAAATTAAGACATAGAAATAACATTCAACAATTAAAATCTAAGTTATAAAAAATAAATGGAATATATTTTGAACTACAAACATGTTATGAATTTTGTAGGAAACTGTTGTTCCCTTTTTTTTCTTATCCTGTGCTTAAATTGTTTCGATTCTTTAATTAACCTTTTAAGTATAATGGCTTATATTTTGGAGCATTTTCTATGTCCGAAATATAGGCTAATCAGATTGATTTTGTTAGTTTGAACTTGATGACGTTTGACGTCTCCCCCTTTAATGTTAGAGATCTCAGATAAAATGTCTAATTCTCTCTATTTGATTAATATCGCAGATCGAATATATAATTTAAATTTTCAAACCTAGTCATTCTTCTCTTTTCAACCCGCCCCGTGGGGATCCGGGTTAGAATAGGTCCTCAGTACCCCCTTGATTGTCGTAAAACGCGACTAAATGGGGCGGTCCTTCGGATGAGAACGTATAAACCGAGGCCCCGTGTCACAGCTGGTGTGGCACGATAAAGATCCCTCCCTGCTCAAAGGCCGTAAGTGCCGAGCATAGGCCTAAATTTGCAGCCCTTCACCGGCAATGGTGACGTCTCTGTATCAGTGAAATATTCTGGAGAGGGACGTTAAACAGTATACAATCAATCAAACTTTTCAACCCTTCCGTGTCTGAATTGTTACACTTTTAAGTAAATATTGGTTTCAATGTGTAATACTTTGAAATAATTACTTAATGAAAAAGTTAACATGGTTATATTTAGATTTTAACCGTTAGACTTTCGTATAATTTCAATAAAAATGAACGATAGATTTATAACAACTGGAAAGACTCGACGAAGACAAAACACTCTTCCTGTATTTCTCCGATTGTAACAAAACCCTATTTTAAAATTACTCTAAATAATTTATGGACATAAATAAACGTCTACATTCTGAAATAAACTAATATTTTAAAGTGCTTAATTCAGGCTACAAACCTTTTCAAGTAAAACAAACAAGCCACTCGTTAATGTTTCAAAGGGTGACCCTCAAAGTTCTTTTGTCATAATGCGTTATTCTAAAAAAATATACCATTTTACACTATAAAGGAAAAACTGTCTGACAGTGTTCACGTGAATAGACGCTACCATAAGAAACTAAACAATCTGATTTTTCATTTTTATTTTCTTTTTAATAATTGTTACGAGTAAAATTGGATAATAAGAAAGCACAAAAAGCCTATGAGAATTTTTTAGTGAATCTTATAAATCTCACACTGTTTTATTATGCATTTTGTATAATGAAAACCGAATAGAGTTCCAGGACCTTCCAAAAGAATGAAATTCATTTTTCAAAATTTTAAAAAGTTTAATATACATTTAAAAAGCAACTGAAAGACTGCGGTCAAATTATGCTTGTTTTCCTTTAATTGTAAACACTTTTAGAAAGCAAGGGTACAATTTTAGAAATGACAATTTTAGTTATAAACTTCAAAAACGGTATATAAGCTTAAGGTACCACGCTTCTAAAATCTCGACAAACAATTTTTAAGTTCATCTCTTATTCTTACAAGTATAAAGCCAAGTTAGCTGAGCTTTTTTTAATGAATTAAAGGAAAATAACAGCAGTAGTGATATTGAAAAAAATGTAATTTATTTTAAAAAACGTCGCAAAACAAATATACTCATAGTAAGGAGATAAGAAGAGACAAAACAAATTCTAAAGAACACAAAAGTCTTTGGCATCATTTCATGCAAATTGACCCCCTTAATTTACACATAGCATAAAGCAGGCACTGATATGATAACTATAAAAAAGTGGAAAAAAAGAAAATGAACGCCACAATCTATTTTGTTTTCTGTACATATATAATAGGCACTTAAGTACGGCTCCGTGTAAAAATCATGCAGAGGGTGATTCATGGGGGGTTTCAGAATTTTTAAAAAACTTTGCATGTTGGTAGAGTATGCTAAGATACTCCAAAAAAGAATATATATTTTTCTAATTCTGCCATTGGTATCCATGGCAACCGATAAACTGTTTTGGGCCAAAAATGGCTGAAATTTCCCCCCAAAACACGCAAAAACTAGTCATCATATTTTTATGACCAGTAATGTGTTCTAATTTTAAGCTTAAAAGGGGAGATAATCCATTTTGGCAAAACATGTAAAATATCCATTTGTGAGGATTTTTATCTATCAAAAATTTCTAAAAACCCTACAGCCAAACTAAAAGACCATGCTAGTTTCATACAGAATATAATCTAAAGCCAATAAAATTATAAATCATTTTTTGCAAATGATTATTAATTTCCCAAAACAACTGATGAATTTCGTTCAAAAATGGTAATTTCTCCTCTTTTTAACAGAGCAAAATATGCCCTATATGTTTGCATGTAAAAAATAAATAGCATTTCAAAACCAATTTTTAATATTTCCAATTTCAAATACAATTAAATTATTTACTTTACATAATTAATCCAAATATTACCACGTCCAGTAATAGTTTTTAATTTTAAGCTGAAAAGGGGAGATTATCCATGTCGAGAAAAACTGAAATTTTCAATTTTAAAAGGATTAACAGCTACGCAGTACAGTTAAGGCAACATTTTTTATAAAAACTCACGGAATCCGATACATATAATGTTTAATAGTTTTATTTTTGAGCAAGACACTCTAGTAAAAATAGCTATTTGTTATCTTGAAGAGTATGTCCATTGCTTTTCACATCGGTATTTTTTTTTTACATCATGTGACCCCTGAGGACACGTGGGTCCGATTTTAGGTCAAAAAATGAGATGTCAAATTTAACCAAAAAGTGCAAGGGCAAGGCAAACAAAAATTAACTGCACAATGTTTAATGTTGTTTCTATGTATCTATACCTTCTCAAAAGTGAGTTCATTCAGTTAGTTTTTCGATATAATTAAGTTATTCAGCTAAAACAGAAGTAAATCATGAAAAATAGGATATTATCCTAATTACATCGCGAATTATAAATTAATTAAAGGATTACAAAGAAAAGAGCATCACTTTTTGAAAACTATATAATAAAATAAAAAAATTAAAATAATATCCTACTTTTTAGAGTGTCGCCTTGCCCTTGCACTTTTAGATTAAAATTGAAATCTTGGAAGAGTCAATCCAATTATAGTTTTCAAACGCATCTTTGACCCAGCATGGGAGATAACTCTTGAGTATTTGATATAGTTTGTTTACCTCGTAAATTTTAAATAAATATACATGCGGACAAAACTGGACTCTTTTTTTTTTTACTAAATGAAAAAGGTATGAATAAAAATCCTTGACATTTCTTTCTATTCTGTGTATTCCTTCTCCATACATTGTATACATCTAATGTCTTTCAAACCTCCCGCATTTCCTCAAAGATGTGTAAAATTATACATGTTGTACACACACATAGGTCTAAATATTGCCGATATACATGTATTTATGTAGAACACAAATGGTTATTTAAGATAAAGCATCCATTAATAATCAATTAGATATCTATACACCTTTTTCACTACTGTTCGCATACGCGTCGGAACCGGGGGGGGGGGGGGGGGGGT
>PRKT01001547.1:5318-44247 GCA_003671525.1 Saccostrea glomerata
CCCCCCCCCCCCCCCCCCCCCGCAAAAAAATCCTGGATCCGCGCCTGTAAATCAAAGTTTTCAAAGTGTTCGCTACAATGTCAAAGTTTTCATTATATAGTAAATCAACGTTTTCAAAGTTATCACTATAGTAAATCTAAGTTTCCATAGTGATAACCATGGTACATAAAAGTTTTCATAGTTATCACTAAAGTAAATCAAAGTGTCAAAATGTTCACTATAGTAATTCAAAGTTTTTATTGTGTCCAAGTTATCACTATAGTTAACTACAGTAAACAATAGTTAACTATAGTATTTTTTGTTAGGGTAGATACAAGACATGCATGCCTCATCATACCCCTATCAACATAAAATCACAAGTGTGCTGAAAAAGCTTACTGATCAAAATAAAATTATATTCTGTTTGAAACAAGCCAAATTTGGGTAAAACAAAGTTCAATATATACAATGGATTTAAAAACGGTAATTTGTTTATTCAGTTTCAGTATAATATGTACGCAGAAACAATTTGTAAAAAAAACAAAAACAATCCTCTTAGTAGCTGGTTATTTAAGGAGGTGATATCTACATTGTACCATTAATTTATTACATTTTCAACAGTGTAATACTGTAATTTATTCTTTGAATCAAAATGATATCCTTTCACAGTGCGGTAAAACCCTCGAGTAACCTTCCCAAAGGGAAAATCAAAGAAAACGTAATAAACTGAAAACTGTGGCTACATGTTCTTTAGGGGCGAAATTAACGTCTGTAGGAGCCACGGGGCTGAGTGGAGGGGCACTGTTTACTATAGGATCTTTAGTGGGCGGATGTTAATATAGATGCAAAAACATCTATTAAACCTTTAAACTAATGATATGTAATAGATTATCAGCCCCTCATTGTTTTTCAACTGAATGTAATACCATATAAAACGAAGGTAATTAATTCAGAGACTCTGTTAGTGAAAAATGATATATTAAAGAACTTTAAATTAAGACTTGCAATTTTTATTGGCGTTTGTTGAGTGTGATCGTTTGAGTCCGGCTGTGACAGAACGACATAATATAAAATAAGTTTATTGAAGTTTGGATTGTGGCTGTATGCTAAGTAGCACGGTACTGAAGTCTGTTGTGTTGCTAGAGAAGCTTTCTGACATTTCAAGTTTTCATAGAGCTAAATATTGCATATGACATTACATGCAAAACATGGCCTTATTTCTTATACATGTAAAGACAAAAATTTGTATGTCCTTTTTATGTAATTACTTGACAAACAACGTACATTTCAACACTTTAATGAAATAGATTGCAAATCTAAAATAGTTCAAAAAATGCTTTACAATGCAAAACAATCTCAAAGTATCTTTAAAGAAGGCTGTCACTTAATGAGAGAGCAGTACATTTATTATTTATGAAAATGTTGTTTTACGACTTGAAGAGAAAATAATTTGCCTGGAATACGAATGCAAATCTTAAGTATATTGCCGTTATAAGTAGAGTATTACATACATGTACTAGTATACCAACTACAGCGTATACATCGCATATATCACAGAATAGTAAAATATATGGAGATATCGAACATTATTCAAGCTCAAAAGTCCATTAAACAATAAATAAATAAATAAAATACATGGATGCATGACAAATGGCAAAAAAACGAACAAAGATTGTATATAATCTCATTAAAAATAAATTAACACATAGTCACAACCTGACATTAATCGATCAGACCACAATACTTTTCCTGAATACAGAAAAAAGAGGGTTAATAACAACTTTCTCCTACTAGCCTTTGATCATTTTGGGAAATAGATGTTGATAAAAGTAAATGCATTGATCACATATCAATCGCGCTCCATATTTTAAATAAAACTAGTATTGACCATTTATAAATTACTTTGTTCATCGGAAAATGAAGGATTCGCACGTGTTATAAAAGCCAAATCGAAGCGACAAAACATGAAGAGATAAACACTTGTTTTGTTGTCAGTAAACGATTGAACAATAGTCACTTGTCGAGTGGAAATAACTGAAGGGTATCTTTGGTTTGAAACCAAACTTTTGAATATGATTTGCCTTTTCTTAATTGCACATTAGGACGTGAATGAGTGATTTAAGCCTACCCCTTCTATTTGAATTGCAAAGCATAGGAAATTGAAACAGTTGAAATGTAGAAAAACATAAATATCACACCTCCAATCTCTGTTTAATATAGCTTCATCTTTTCTTTGAAAATTAAGTTACATAATTATTTTTTTTCTTCAAATTATCAAATGCTACTAAATGTGAGGCTGAATTTTGCTACTTGAGACGTGCTTCTTCACAGCGAGCGTAAAACCTCCATAAGACTAAAAAGTAACCAAAGACAACAAAGATACATGACAAAAATTTGCTTGATAATTTCTTTTTTCTTTTTTGAACCAAATATAATTTAAACTGTAATTTTCTGAGAACATAAAAATGAAATTTTTCGTTGAAATTATACCTGCAAAGAAAAACAAGTTATAAGAGATAGATTTAAGGATATTCAATACGTGTATTCAATGTTTAATTTAAGAGTTAAAACAAGTTAAAGATTTTTCTGCGATTGATGGTGCCTGGTAAAATTAAACATCTCCTGAATCAAATCTAAATAGAAAATAGACTACATATACGTTGCGTATGATCGTTAAATATATTGAAAACAACATAATTTATATCAAGAAGAGTCCACGATTTGAAAAGAATTGCATTTTCCGTATTAAATTATATGCAATGTATCATTGCAAAATGCTTTCATTGATCGGATGCAGCGATTGAATTAATACAAAGCAACTGACTGGAACTTACCTTTTCATCGAAAAATGAACCGAAAAATCCGACGAAAAAGTCTATGGGAATAGAAATTACAAAAAAGAAAAAAGAAAAGAAAAGAAAAAAAAAACGTACACAGATAAACTAAGAAAAGAACACACCGATTTTGATGAAATGTATATTGTTATTATTTCTAAATTAATTTCTATACCCCAGGACAAATTTGTTCCTTAGGCGCTAAACAGAAAAAAAAATTTGGAATGACCTGATCTTTTTTTCCCTACATTAAAGAGCAATTTGTAGAAGAAATGTACCTTTTTATGTTTTATCAACAGCATTTTTAAAAATAAATATGCTTCTGTTGATTTAAGCTTTACATTCCTTTTTTTTATTATATTGAGAACCTCTTACCGAAAGGTACTCTAATAAAATATGCAGATATTTTTCATAAACGTTACCAAAATTTCCTTTAGATCACAAAACTTGCCTCAGCTTTAAGTCTCTGCATTTATGGCTTAGATAAACTGATGTATAAAAAGATATTCTGTGAACTGTATTTACTCTTCTATCCGGGCTTTTCAGTCCAGAACTAACGGATGCTCCTTAAATATTCTGTCGTGTGCAACATTCTTTAACCTTTCTTTCTAAAACAAATCTATGTCTTCCTCGCATGCTATAATAGCGAGCGGGTCAGGATGACTCATAGGGCGAACTAATTGAAGGATGGCATCGAGATTGCAAAATTGCAACATCTGTTTCGGGTATTTTTTTTTGTAGCATGCATGAAAAGCACAGATGTAAAGAAAGTTATGCCAGACGACTAGCACTTTTTGTGTTTCATCTTTTTTGTTCTTTTGTACATCATGTACATTGAATCTTCTGACCACTTCGGAGCAAGTTTTTCCTTTTCGAAAATTTTTGTGTATTTAGCAATTACTTTAGGCTCTGACAACATATCTTCCGAATTCACGTGCTATTTCTTACCTAAATTCTTTTTTGTCATAATAACCTAAACATACAAAGTATGTTTTTAAATGAAAAATATTAATTCCCTTAGGTGCTGCTTTAACAATTTTGTCAAGTGTATATTAAAAAAACACTTACAATATATAAAAGCAATAAGCAATTTAGATTCTGTATTTTCATGCCAACGTAAACGAAGATTCCGAGTTTTATATAATTTTTTGCCCTGTTCAACCGTCCGTCTGTCTATCTGCATGTCTGATTATGTGTTTGCTTGCCAAAACCTTAACCATGCATACAGAAAAATTTTGATTACTTGACACTTTGGCTTTCATATCTCACATGCGTATCCTTGTGACGAGTCTTTTCTTCGGAGTCCATCATCTGACCTTTTGACCATGGAGTCCGATCCACTTTTGCATTTTTTTTTCAAACGCTAACATTGGCCATTACTTTTGAACAATTGGTGCCAAGGTTTCCAAATACCAACAACTTTTACACTTTCACATCGATCTTGGACTATGATCGTCTTTAAAAAAAAACCTTAAAGATGACCATAACTTTTAAACTATTAGGTCTAGGGCTTCTATACTTCAGATATGTAAATCCTGCGACAAGACCTTATTGTGGATAACAGGCCTGGAGGCCATAAAACTTGGACGCGCTTACTTTTGATCTCAGTCCCACTTTTCCACTATATATTCCTGTAGTAAAAGTGAGACTGAGATCTAAAGTTAGCTTGTCTAAGTTTTATGTCCCCCCCCCCCCCCCCGCCAGCAACTTCGATCTTGACCTTGTGTTTTGACCAACTTTTTATGAAACTTTAACTAAGACCATAACTTTTAATTAGATTAGGACTAAGGCTCTCATACTTCAAATAAATTGTGAAATTCATGGCCCTGGGGTCAGGCATTCTAGTGGTAGGACGGGGCAAAAAAGATAATATAGTGAAAATGCATTATTTCTTTGAAAATCTTTTTCTCTTAAATTATTCTATCTCAAATTATTTCGCAAGAGTGAAAACAAACCAACTTACCACTAATCATTAAGGACAAATTTACGTTAATCTGTTTTACCAAAGCCTGTTTCAAGGGGTTTTTTGTTATATATTTTGTGAAAAGTATATATTTGCTTAGCGCGCATTGCTAATAAAACATAACGCTTCGCTCACAAACTACAGAATTCAACATCCCCTTAGATTAAAAAACTTCCATTTTGTTGCCCTGTCAGTTTCCTGTCTCTCCCTGACTTTCTCCTATGATCCACTGTCGCTCTTCCTGACTACCTGTCCACTCCCTGTCGTCCCAATTTATTGCACCAAGTGAAGTCAGACGGCATATCAATGTACTTTTTAAAACTTTAACATATTTTAAAACTTTTTTTTCCATTTAATAATCGCTCTACTTTGATATATCTTTTAGCGTTATAACTGTTTATGTAATAAATTTAAATATCTGGTAATAAATTATTAATTTTATGCATTAATAAGTAAATAAATAAAATGATTTAATAAATAAAATAAATGAAAAATCATAAGGCAGCACAGTAAGGGTTACGAAAATTAAGGGGGCGGAGCCTAATTTGTACGGGGAAACTTAACTATGACATCATACAAAATGTATGTCACACAACGATTCTTTAAAATACCACAAAATGAGGTGATTGGCTAATTTAACCTGTAGGAAACTATCAAACTACATCAAATCTTACCACAGCATGCTTCTTTGTCGTTATTTAAATCCCACATAAGTTATAAACAAGTCACTAATCGCAATCCACTTTTCAATATGACATCATTTCATAAGGGACGTAGTATGTAAGCAGTGAGAGGTAGGTCAAGTTATATTTTTTCAAAGAAAAATGTATTCTATAATTAAGTTAAATATTATTTACAGATGTTCTATAAGGCATTAACTTGGATTCAATGTCTTCTTCACGATTTTATTGATATATTTTCGATATATTACGTATTTAATTGATACAGCCGTATTTGTATGCAAGTACATCGGAGAATAATGTAGGAGTCTTAATAAATCGATCTAGTGCAAGAGAATGCATTGAATAGATCATAGTAAGCTTTTACAATTCAACTCTAAAAGTATTAAGGTATCTGAAAAGTGCTACGATCTTGATGAAATCTTGAACGTAATTGATTATATTAATATTTCATGCCATTGACCAGCAAAAAATACAGCATTCTGTCATTCAAATATGATGTTTACAGTGAAATTGAAGAATTTATATAAGATTGCAGCATTTTTCAGAAACTACAATGCGTTTTGAAAATGTTTATAAACTTAAGCGCTTAACTTAGAATTTTAATTGGTTATGCCCTTGCACTAATGAAATTTATAGGTGACCTCAATACTGCAAGTAAATGTGGTAAAATCATGTGGCGGCCGTATCACGTGACAAGTCTAAATAAAAAATCTAATTGTTCTCTATATGTAACTATTAACCATTACAATTATCCGATATAAATAATGTAATAAAAATAATCGCCATTCCGATAATGAATACATTTTTTATTACAAAATATTGTCGATATTTCAATTGCGCACCTTAACTGTACTGCGAAAAAATATCAATCTATTTATTGATTTCGTTTTGAAATTGACAATACAACAAATTAATCGATTTTGTGTATCCCATAAAATTCAGTTTTAGTATATATAATCAGTTTTATCCTAAAATATGCTACAGAGTATTTAAACCATTTTAAACTTCTTTTGAATAGTGTTCAATGTATCCTGTCTTTTACATGCCTTGTCATTCCAAGGTCCACTCCATCCATCAATGAAATTCACACAGTTGAGCTGAAATTTTTTCGGAACAACGCGTAGAAAATTTACGAGAGATGTCTAAGTAGTTATAGAATACGTAGCTTCTGCTATTATTGATTGCGTATTCTTCATAAAATTTTATTTTTTCCCTAGGCTGAAGTAGAAACAGAGTTTCCAATGACGTAAAGAATATTTCCTGATTTCAGATGATGAAAACCTTTTTTTTTTGTGTACTCGGCTAAAAATACACAGAATGAAATTAAACTGGGGTGTGAATCAGATGTGGATACTCAAAATTCCAAGAACTTTTGGAAAATTTGAAATCACGAGATTTTACAAAAATCAACAGCTTAAAACTTACGACTTTTCAACTTTATATACAACCATAAATGGACATAAATCACGGAATGAAATGACAGATTCTTTTCGAATTTCGTGAGCGAAATTCTTCGCTAAAGCCAGAAAAAATGGATTTGTAAATAAGCAAAAAGCCCAAGGCTGTGTGTAAGAAAACGCGTGCTTCTGACTCGTCTTTTGTGTTCCTTGGATTCTATGTATGCCACGAGGATAAATCTTTATAAAATTAATCCATTATAGCAATGAATGGTGAATTTAGGAAATTTACGATCGGCGCCACGGATGTGTCTATACAATAATGAATGTGAGACATTCAATTCACTGTGGATTATTTGTGCCATTTCCAATAGAATTTTTGTGAAATATTAACATTTTACGCTACTAATGTTCTACATTGTTCATATTAAATTGTTTGATTTGGAATTGCCTTTTAAGAGCTGTTTATTTATTTGTCTCGCCCTTTATTCTCATTTGAATGTTACCTTAACCTGTCCAACACGTTGAACTTTATTAGACACCTACAGGTAAGTTACTGGACCGGGTGCAAGGCAATAAAAAATTACATTATTGAACCAGGTTTAACAAAAGATGATGTCACAAAAATCTTTTAAAAGAAGGCATAGGTATCTTTAAGAATACGTAATGTCAGGGCAGTGCAATTTGTGCAGGGGAACATGGATTACATAGGATATGGTAAACATAGAAGGTTTACGACATTGCCTAATGAATGAAAATTTTAAGTATATTACAGTTATAATTAGAGTATTATATACTAGTATATCACCTGCAGCCTATACATCGTACATATCACCAAATTATATAAAGAAAACGAACATCATTCAAGCTTTAAAATCCATAAAACAGTAAATAAATGAAATAAATTAATGTATGACAAATTCTCTGCAGTCAAACATACATGTCTGCAAGAATGTATCTCATTAAATAAAACATGAACAATAAACACATATTCACAACATGAAATACATCAGACCTCAATACCTTGTCTGAATACAGAAAAAGAGGGTTAATAGCAATTTTTTCCTACTGACGTTTGATAATTAAGAAAAATAGATGTCATTAAAAGTAAATGCACTGATCACATATCAATTGCGCTCCATCTGTTTAATAAAAATAAAATTGACCATTTATAAATTATTTTGTTAATTGGAAATTGATTCTTAAGGTAGTTCTACACTCGGCACTAAATGGGCCCAATCTTAAAAAAAATCAGCCTTTATAGGAAAGACATACATCACAGCAATGGATAGACAAAAGAAAAGTTGTATGTCAACATGTCCACTTTTCCCCTATTGCCTTTCGGAATATTTACCACGTAAAATGTAAAATTATGAATTTTACCTAGTATCCTAGATTTTGTTGTACATGTGTATAGATGATTTAATGTCTAAATACACTAAATAGAGAAGATATTAGTTAACAATATACATGTATAATCATTGTTTTACATGAATTATAATAAATATCTGCACTTTGTTAGGCTAAAGTATCATTTAATATGAGAACATATGCTTCACAGGTCAATTTCGGTCACTTAAAAAAATATGGACTCAAACTTCGAAAATTTGCATTCTTTTTACAAAATAACATTTAAAAAAAGAATAAGCTAAGAAGTATTTGTATGTTGACGCATTTTCAAGGTATGAGTTCTACATTATAGGGACCCCCAGAATTTCCTTCTTCCAGAAGTAATGTATTGCCATATTTGCCTGTAATACTTTTAAAGTTTGAGTGTATACTTGTATTAATAAAGTTGTACATATTCAAAACAATTATCATAATAATACACCCTTAATACCTATTGTCCCTTAAATTTATCTTATTTTACTCTAAAAAAAACACACTTGTTTGTTAATTCGAGACAATGAAAATGAACGTGATTGACTGATTCTCAAAAACTGGATGATTTTGTTATAGAAAGTATGCTGCAAATGAATCATCTTTTTTTCATATAATAATATTCTGATTGATAGGTTAGCAGGTTGAGATGGTGGGTATGCGTCTTATGAAATAATCATTATTCAAAGTAAATTTTGTAATGTTTGATTGATAAAATTCATAAATTTGTCCAAGTCAAATCGAAGTCATTACGTTTCTAGAAAAGTTTTACTATTGGCTTCAACTTCGACGCCGACAATAGTCGCCTCGACTTTCACAGTTTGATACATGTACTGATGTAACATGTTCGTAGTTCCTGTTATCGGCGCGGCATATTGCACATGTATCATTCACATAAATGTTTTATTACCTAATTATTTCCCTGTCAAACGAAAATTGTTCTCAACCTTCTCTTTTTAACTCATATATTTAAACTCAAGCTTAAACTGTAGAATCGGTGTTTGTACGTTTGTTGATGCGACCGACTTGGAGCAAAATCGTTACCGGATATCTAAAACACTTAGTAAAGCTCAAACAAATATAGTTAAAAAAACACATCTCAGAAAAATGTGTTCCGGTTTTACTATTTGAAAATGAAGTAGTGCGAGTGTAGACATACTTTAAATTGAGAATTTTTTACCGAAAGATATTGAAGTAGTGCGAGTGTAGACATACTTTAAATTGAGAATTTGTTACCGAAACTTAAGATATTCTAATAAAATATGCAGACATTTTCAAGACGTTACCAAAATGACTTATAGATCACAAAATTTGCCAAATCTTTACGTCTTTGCACTTTGGGCTTAGCTTACATATTCTGTGCACCACATTTACTCTTCCTTCCGGATTTTCCAATCTTTAATTAAAGGATGCTCCGAAAATACAACATCATCTGCAAGATTTTTTAACCTTTCCTCGCAAAAAAAATCTACTTCTTCATCGGTTGCTGTAATAGCAAGTGTGTCAGGATGACTTTTAGGGCGGACTAATTGAAGGACGGCATCGAGATTGCAAGACTGCAACATCTGTTTCGGGTATTTTTTGTAGCACGCATGAAAAGCGCAGATGTAAAGAAAGTTATGCCAGAAGACAAGCACTTTTCTTGATCCATATTCTTTGCTTTTTACTAGATTGAATCTTTCTGACCACATCGGAGCAAGTTTATCCTTATCCATTATTTTCGTGTATTTAGCAATATTATCAGAGTCCGACATCATGTCTTCCGAAATGTCAAATGCGTGTGCTATATCCTGGCTAAATTCTATTTTGTCATGATAACCTAAACATACAAAGTATGGGAGCCATGGCCAGGTTTGATCTTCCATTAACCCCTCAAAAAGGATTCGCACTGCTTTGAGTGGACCTTTATCTCTTTTTAAAAAGTCAGGAATTATTCTGTGATCTAAACTCATCAACTTAACAACCAAAAATGTTCCTATAGGTACTTGATCGATTAGTGACACTTTTTCCCAGCTCAAAGATTTGCAACCGCATTCAACATCTGAACAGGAATTCTGAAGCAAATTAATTTCTTCTACTACTTTCCTTCTTTTGTAAATAGAGCTATAATCAAGCAACACTCTCTCATGTTCTGATATACGAATCTCCAGCTTCATTAATTCATCTTTCAATCCTTTGTGAATCTCTGTGCGAAGGCCAATAACGAACTTTGTATTTTCAAGTGCTTTGCTTTGTTCAGCAACTTGAACCAATATGTCCATAGTTCTCTTTCTTTCGCAAGGATTTTCATTCCACAGTCCTCCCCATCCGTCAATGAAATTGACAGTTTTAGGTTTAAAATCTTTTTCAGGACAAAGTTCAGAAACTTTCTGAGAAATGTGTAGGTAATTATAATACTGAAATACCATTTTATGACGTTCTGCATATTCTTCGGTTATTTTCTTCCCTGTAGTGGAGACCGAATTTCCAAGCTGCCCAATTATGTAAAGTATGTTCTTTGCTTTCAGTTGTTCAATGCCAATTGTTATGTTCTCAGCTGAAAAAACAGTATGGAGTAATTCTCTGACAAATTATTTACATTGAAGATGAAGAAGAGTTCATGAGAAGATTACGATTGTTTCTCCAAAACATGGAATATAAAGAAGAAAATTACATTATTACAGGTGCATAATCTTTTTCATCGGATTTAATTTCTATACTTACGTTCTTTGATAAGTTTCATTGATTCAGGATCACCGGCAGCATCATTGCTTCTCAAACATTTAGAGATGCCTGAAAAATATGACCCAAACTTGAACATATGTCATTGAGCGAATTCGGAATGATCATATTTTTTTTCTCTCCATTTATGAATTTGTGTGTATCGTTCAAAAATAATATTTATTTCTTTTCGGAATATATTCTTCATTAAGAAGACATGCATATCTGTGTTAACATGAAATTAAATATATATTTTTTAACTTTAAATTGTAACTTTTCAAAAATTTTTAACTGATTGAAAGGTCGCGATTATATATGCATTTACCTAAAATGAACAAAAATAGTAGGTAGGTGTTATAACCGATTTATTTTCACAAAATTAAATACATTTAACTTAGGCAAAATAATTTCTTTTCTGATATCCTGCATAATGAAGTTTAAGAAATCCAGTGCCTGGTTAGTTATTCCTGATTTTTTCAAAGGATATTAGCAGAAAGAGGATTATCTGAGATAAATACTCACAATTCATTTGTCTTCTCTTCTTGAAAACTACGAAAACTGAGACCAATATTAAGATTGCTACTATCCCCAATGGTATTCCGATCTTCATTGAGAGATTGTTGTTCTCGCTTCGAATAAAATGATATTTAGAAAAGCAATTTTAAAATGATGTTAATAAATTCAATTTGAGACATGACCCATTTACATTATGCACAATGTAAATATAAATTTTACAAACATTTCATTTTTTTAAAAAGAAGCCTACAAAGAACAAGTAAATTTGGTTTCAATTAGTAAATTACACATGACATGTAATCATTGAAGAGAAATATATTTATTTAATATAATTTCAATTAAGAGTTCTGTATCAGTATTTGTGGTACACTGAGTCCAGAAAATGATATAGTCATGAGACATTATATCAAATACTAATTCAAAAATCGCCTGCATGGCACAGTGGTTATAGTGGTAACTCTAGTGTCGCTGAGGAAAGAGACTTGTTCTTGGGATTAGACATACATGGGGGTTCCAAAATGCAGTATTGGGTCTGGCATGAAGAAAAGATCCTTCACTGCTAAATGACTTAAAATGAGTGCCAAAGTAAAGGTCTAAATCAACAGTCCTCCTCAGTCAAATGGCATCGACTCAAATTGAAAAATATTATAAAAATGAACATAAACAAACACAATTTCTACAGAAAAGGAAGCAATCGACGGAATAAGTTTTTATACCATTGTACTCCTCACCAGAGGGCGCTTATGATACATTCTATTTTGTGCTATTCCTTAGATATTACAAAATCCAATGCTGTGTATGGAAAAGGTGCTTTAAACCTTAAAAAGTATACATAATTTAAATTTTATTCGGATGATGAGGTTTTGATTGCTTCATTTAAAGTCTTTCTAGTAAATGTAAATATCAATTAAACTTTTTTTAACTATGATAAGGAAGGTATTTTAAAATTATTGTATTACTGTTTAACATTTCCACAGTGACATGGCATCGTGGGGACAGGCAGAGAAAAAAAATCAAGTTACCCCCGAGAAAAAAAACTTGACAAACAAACCAACAAAAAAGGGAAATTGCCCAAACACGAGAATGCTATTTCGTGGGGTCAGCTTCATTCATTTTTTAATTTTCTGCGTTACCATTATGTGACCTTACTGTTACAAAAAGTGGAGGGTCAACCGGCCATTCAATTTATAATAAACGTTCTCAATCGTGAAAAGTTGTGGTTTGGAAAAAAAGGGGAAGGGGAGGGGCATGTCCGGCTGTTGCTATTTGCATAATATAAAAGTTATTTCTAAATTTTGATAACCTTAATGTACCGTAAAACGGGTTGGATATTTTTTTTAACTGGACCCCTGAAAGATAAAATTTCTTCGGTTTCCGTTTCTGCAGTTAAATCATTACCTGAATACAATAATTCTAACAATTTTAAAGAACATTGACGTGTTAACATTTTCGTACGAATATTTGTTCAAGAATTTATAAGATATCACATAGCAGGTTATGATATAACATTAAACCAGCAGGCATGTTAAAGAGAATATCCTAAGATTGTTTATTAAAATTTCCTTGGACATTTCTTAGGAAATTTTAAAAACAACCCCAAAATTATCGTCACGTGTTTTCAAAGTTCTCTTATGAGTATACAAAACCAGTCATCTTACACATTTATGCCATAGAAATACTAATTAAAGCTTCGAACCATTGTCAGGAATCAGAGAGTTTTTGTTTTTTTTTTTGCTGTAGAATGCAACGCGTTATATAAATAATAATAATAATAATAATAATAATAATAATAATAAAAACATGTATATATAATATCTTTTAAAATGATTTTTTTAATCATGACATTTCAACTGCTTGATGAGGAGGAGAAAAAAATGTGATGTGTGCATGATAAATAAATGGAATACATTCGGTAAAAGTAAAACATTAAAAATAGCAGAGCTTGTGCCCTGATCACCAAAAATGTTGCTTGATGTTATTTTAAAAAGAAAGTCTTTGTTGTTGAATTCTAGGAGTAATAGTTTAAGTTAAATTTATGAAACTTAAATTAGTTTTAAAATAAACAAAGGAATATAAAATGAAACAATTCAGCTGTGCCTTGGAGCCTTTAATATATATGGAGAAACATGTTTATGTTAGTTAAATTTTTACAAATTATAAATGCAATGAAAATGAATTGACAATTATGCGTTGTATTTTTTATTCAAAGCTAATTCGCTCTGAATTAGCTGCTTTTATCGAAGGAAGTGCATAACTGCCTTACCTAAATCTCAGTACCTATTCCTAGTGATTATCGTTCTTGTAAAATATTTTAGTTGATTATTGCCCCCCTTTAATAAGACACCTGAGGGCGCTTTGGTTGCAACTTCCTTTTTCAATATTCCAGCATCATCTTGGGTCGGTAAAAATTTTCCAGCTTGTTATTGAGTATTATGAATTTTAAACACCCACCCACCTCACCCATTTAGAATAGATACTGCTTTTCTGTTTGTTTTTTTATGCTTCCAGGGAAAACGTGGAGTGAATATCAGTCTCAACATGACATGACTTATGAGATGAAACTAGGGTCTTAGACAACAGATAAGGGGATCAAACCACTAGTACCTCTACGGGCTCAAAGCATGTTGAACTTTCAAGGGATTTAATGTGACAGTGATGTGAGGAACAACTTTTTATATGGAAGTGATTCATTCCAAGAGCAAATCATGTACCATTTTTGCAGGAACCAATAACTTTCCGCTAACCACAAACATTAAACAATAATACACTGTATGGATACATAGAATCTTGTACGGCTGTCCATTTCTTTCCAGCTGAAATGTGCGTAAACGAGCGGCACTGAGTAACTATCCTTATATGCAGTCATGTAACTCATGAAAGTTGAAAAGTAAACTTTGGATTTAGATATACATAAATAAGTGCTTGACCTCTGCACCTCCCAGGGTCAAAGCTTTTACCACTTTCTGAGATGGTGTTTGTGAACTTTGACCTTTAAACTATGAATTTTGAACCTGTGTTTGAATATTCAATATTACGTAATCTTTGCTTTATTGTGTTGCCAGAGACACCAATAGATTTTCATAATTTGTGTCTCTGGATAAACATCCTTGCTCAAATATCGCCACAATAAAATTAATTAAATACATACTTTGTGTTTTTATATGCACTTATCTGAGATAAATAGATATATAAAAATAATATTACCTTAAATTCGGATTCTCAAGACATTTTTTTTCCTTACTTTCGATATCACCAAAACAAACAGGATCTGTGGAAAATGTTAAACCTTTGTGGAATATATTTATTTAAACATTAAATATTAAGTAAACCTGACTAGAAATATATTTTTTAAAAAGTTATCATTTCATTACAATTGTGTAAAGAAAAATATTAATAAACAACTCTTCTTGTACACATACTTCTTACACTACGAAACATATGTCGTATTTTAACTTCCATTCTTTTCTTACATTTATAAACGTCGTCACTACGGAAAGTGATACTCGGACAGCCAGTTTCATTACATTTCTTCCAGTGCAAATAATCCTCATGAGTTATGATTGGACAATGGCCTATTAAAATACCCATTTCAATCATTATGATAAACAGACATGATGTTAAAACATTTAATGCGTTAACTAGTGGTTGTATGGTTAAAAATTATTTTTTTGTAACTATTCATATATTAGAAAATATATTTTTTAAAAAGATAGATAAACGCCAGAATACTTTTAAATTAAGAAGCTTAAGAATCTGTAAAGTGATAATTATGACTGGAATGAAATGCCAAACTATTATATAAGCAATTTCCCACGTTACTTAGCTTCACGGATATTCAAAACGTCTGTACTTTTTTTCATTACCAGGAATAATTTTATTTTACATTCTCCAAGTATCAAATATATTTTTAAACATGCATTAGATTTACTTTAAATATTTTCATTGAATTATAACGTTTGCAGGTTGAAACATACCTGCACATAAATCTCTCATTATTTTTTGGTGAGGTAGAATATAGAATATTTAAAATGCTTAACTTTGGCAATAGGTCAAACTTGTTCATTTGCGGAACACAAAATGTTTTGCAATTCATTGTACTTATTATTTGTTACCATTTTCCTTTCAACCAATTGAGAGTTATAAACTGCCATAAAAGAATTTTATACGGAAAAGATTTATATAACATTGCAAACGTTATAATTCATTGATTTCTTATTGCGTCTCAATTGAGAGTTATAAACTGCAATAAGAAATCAATGGAAATGTTTAAATCACTTACTGCGCAGCATGTTAGAAATCAATACTGTTGAAGATGCAGAACTCATTTTTACATTTAGTCCTTTTTCATGGAAAACAATTGAAAAATGAAAGTGCAACAGCTGAGCATATATTTAAAACTGTTTTGAGAAAGTTTTAAAATGAATATTATTTGCCACTTTTTACCGCCTAATATTAATGTTATCTCTATGCATGTTTCTTTTCTTGATTTTCCATCCTCGACAAGTAAGCAGTGGTAGACATCTTTGCCCTGACAAACTTTCGTTTCAGATCTGGATTTCCATTCAGTTTCATTCACAGGACAATGAATTATTGCCAGAACGCCTGCAAGAATTACACACAGTACATTTCAAATGACCGAGAATATTAACTATGGATCCATATGAATTTTGATGTTTTTTTTTATATACCTTGATAGATATGGATCTGATTAAACACCAATTTATATGTAAAACACGCATAGCACTGAATTGAATATGTACGATATGGTAGATAAAACTGATATTTACAAAACTAAATAGATCAATTAATACTAAAATGAAGAAAAAAGTTTGTTTGACTATATAAATCGTAAAAACATGAGAAGTGTTAATTTCGGGAAAACGTAAAAAAAAAAGCACTGAACTAAATTGATGTTTATATAGTTGATTAGAAACACTGAACAGTTTGTTTTTAAGATTTCTTTTAAGATGTTTCAATTCAATGAACATAAATATAAAGTATTTATCTGGAAGAATATACTGTTTGAGAAAAAGTTGGAAAAGGGTAAAACAAACTCAAAGTCCTTTAAATATTTCTACCTTATCTGTATATATTGTTTAAGGATATCCGATCCTCAGCCAAGAAAGATAAATCTTAAATTTGGAATTTAATTCAAAAGGTATCAAAATAAAGCTTGAAATTTAAATCGTTTCATGCGACAATTTTTATTTTATGCCTCTCAGTATGATTCAAGGTTCTTTAAAGTTTTTATAAACAGTAATGAAAAAAGTTGATATTTCTATCTCATAAAAGTATGTAAAACCTACATGTACATGTTTAAAGAAATCAAAATTCTTTAAATCTAGATTTAATTACCAATGTTTATAAGCATAATTTGAAATTAGAAGTGATTTACGGTGTTTTCTTTGATAGGAAAAACTTCATACACTATGCATTATAAATGATTGAAGTAAATAGGTAAACTAAAGTAGCGAATAGGTATAGAAATTATGCAATTTTCTTTAAAAGCCTGGATACCTATGATTTTCACTCCTAAAATGTATTTATAAATCAATCATCAATACCAAGAAAAATTGCAGCATGTAGTTCTATTCAAATTTCCTGAAAATTTATTTGAGATTTTCTAATTTTCCATATATAATATAATTAACTTTAAAGACGAAGTTTGAAGAAACTCCGTGGGTAAATACATATGACTGCGAATTTAGAGACATTTTGTTTTTAACATTTTTGATTACTCAATGCCTGATTTTCAGAACACGAGGATCGGATTACCTTCTTTTTATGTTCAGCTGTTTGTATATTGAACGACTATTATTCGAATTAAAAAAAAAAAATAACTACATCTTCCTCAGTGCGATAGGCGTTTCTGGTTCGTGACATGGCATGCATGTTGAGTACAAAGTTGTATACATGTTAGACTTACCAGAAATATGGACGACAATTATCAGATGGGTTGTTAAATGTTGCATCTTATTGTATAAATTATGTGTCTCCGAGCAAATTCCACTATAAGAGAAGAGAATATCATTAATATTTCCTTAAGGAGGAATTAATCATTATATATATAAGGACATTAATTAGATCCATTGATCAAATCCCACCTTTCTGATTAATTTTATTATACTTACAAGAATCAGTGGTCCTTCGTTATGCAAAGTAAAACACAAAGAATACTTTTTTATGTCATTTCATTATAATAATTAATGAATACAAAAAAACAAAGGTCTTAAAATCAAGACTTTTCATCAATAAATGGTACTATGATAACAAGTTATACAGAATTATGATAACGAAATCTGTATTAATATTATGGTTTTGATAAGAACAATGAAAATAAAAAAAAGCTTACCTTTTTATTGAAGTTTGCAGTCCAAGAAAGAAAAATATGAGAACATCGCAAGTGACGTGTATGGTACTTCCGTTTTCTCATTTATATAAATGAAAGTGGTTATCTCCCTCATTTTTTTAAATGTACGTCCTCATTTAATATGTTCATAGTTTCCTGCAGATTATACTATTATATCTGTTTCCATTGATCTCTTCAATCGTCCGTAGATCTTCAAAAGGCATATTTTTTTAATAATGACAGAGCAACTAACCTTCATCTATAATTAGATCACGGAAAATCCTGGCTTTGTTGATATATCTTAAAATAATTGACATTGAAAGGTTAAGAAATTCCACATGTTTTAAACACCTACACGACATCATTTATAAAGACAAAATTTCAAAATTTTAATAAAGGACGAATTAAAGATTCTTTTGAGATTTATGAAACTGTTGGTGCGTACGTATTTTATATCTCTACGAAAAAGCAACAAATTGTATTTTAATAATACATGTAAATCTGTTTTGAAGTCGAATAAAACTGTTTTGATTTTTTTTCAGCATCTATCTTTATTTTATTCTGACTACCGGTAAAACCTTTACACTATTACTTTTATCATAGCAATCATATAACGTCTTCATTGGTTTTTTAAAAATCTTTTTCTTTCTTTCTTTCTTTGGGACAATAAAATAGATTAAACCTAATGAAAGTTTGACGAAAGTCTTTAATATTTCGCAGCTGATTTTAGTACAAGAATAGTTGAAAATTTAAAAAAATTCTTATCATATGCTTCAATGATCTACTCTACTGTGTGTCACATTCTTCTTGACACACTTTTTCTGCAATAAATATTTTTTTTTAAATCAGAAAGGACACAGTACCGTTCTGTATACAAAATTTGTCGTTTAGTTGTCAACTTAAGAAGCAGTGTCAAGATTTGTTTTTTTATATTGGGATTGGGTTCCGATAAACTCTTTCAAACGTAAGACTCAGAAATACTTTGAACAGAAAAAATTATTCTTATTTAATTGTTTGTTTTTAGGGATTAGGTAGGGGAAGAAGGAAACAATACCTTCATAAGTAAATATCAACATTAATTTCTCGATTTATTCGGTGTTGTTTTATGTATCTTGCAGGAATACGTGTATTTCACATTCAAAAACACAGTTTACTTATTTTGTATAATTTTTCTATGATGCCAACGAAACATTATTCAAATCTAAAAGCTTGACACAGTCTAGTACGTACTACATGACTGCATTATTGATTTGAATATCTTTATTTTACTTCGTTCAAAATAATTTAATTCCATTACTAATTTGATAGGAAAAGCTATATTTCACCTGATTTAATATACTTTATTTAGCTTAGTATTAAGCTAAATACAAGTGTGTATTATTTCTGATCGATTGGATACAATATACGCTAGAAAATTTATATATTCTTCTAGAACCCTTGCCCATTTAAAAGATCTGCATATTTAATGAAACGTTTTGAAAAGCAAATTTTCTAATAAAGATGTTTTTACTTTCATTTTTTTTTTGCTTTCTACGACGACTTTTGTTATCGTTTCAAGAGTAACCAATCCATCAATAAAATCCACAGAGTTAAGTTCAAAAATGTTTTAGGAGGCTGTCCGGAAAGTTTATCAGAAAAATCTATGTAATTACAGTACCTTAAACTTGAACTTTATTCTCATAACTGACAAAACAGTGAAGAGAAGATATATACAGTATGATGAACATGAAATATTACATGCATGAAGAAGGGATAACCAGAACCAGACCCAACCTGATACCCAAGCAGTCCCAGAAGGCAGTCCCCTGGACAGCTTTGGGATTGCTCTGGGACCGCTATGGGACTGCTCTGGGACTGCTATAAAAGCAGACCCAGCAGTCCCAGCTGTCCCTGGGACTGCCTTCTGGGACTGCATTGTTCAACATGTGTGAAAAAAGGTTCTGAGTGACATGATAGCTTCGCCCCTTCTGTATTCTGAATTTGCAGGCTCCCTATTGTTTTCCTAACTTGCTGCAGGTATGAGTTTAAACTTTTTAAAAACCAAGGATTTCTTACAATCTTTTAATAAGTAGAGATCATTATAGTTAATCAATATTTACAGAGACTGTATATTTACGCAAATGTAGTTTAGAATATCTTTTTTAAAAATTAAGTTGTTAAATAAGAAAGTCAGGAGAAGATTAATTTTAATCCCTAAAAATAAGCTACAGGTTTATGGGAAAAATGTCTACACCTTGTACGCCTTTTTTTTTTATTATTAAATGTGAAATTATATACTCAATATTTGCACTGGCACAATTTAAAAAAAATAATTATTACAGTTAGATATAAGATATTTAATTGAAAAAGGAACATATACAGAACATGATTTTCGAGTACCACACTAAAAGAAGGGTATTCCATGTAAACCTTAGATAAAAACCTAACATTTATAAAATGAAATAAAATTAATAAATGCTGCCATTCTTCCGTAACATAAACAATATGGATAATCATTGGGGAATTAATTAATGGATTGCCGGTAGTTCTTAATTCATCAAAAAAGTACATTTATTTTAAAAAATAAACAATTGAAAATACCCGGAATTGTGAATTCTTTTTTGTTTTGCTTTGTTTACATGGTCTATTAATGATTATAAAATATGGTATCAACACCCGCGTTTTCAATCGCTTTTGGGCAGAAAATTAATGCATGTTATTTTGGGTATACATATCAGCGTTTCACATCATTGAACATGCTTGTCAACAAGCTTGACCCTAATTTCAATCTATGTAATGCAAAAATAAAATTGATAAACGAATGTGTATGAATTTCTTTCAGGATTAATTAATTTTGAACATAGCCTGAGGGTTCCATTCTGATGATTTACTTTTACGGTGTTTTCCCTCAGTCTCTGTATGTCAAAACGTGTTTGAGTATTAGGCCTTACTTCAGCTTTTTTTCAGTTTGATCATAATGAGTGCTGTCACTAGCTGATGATCGCTGCCTACGCCTGCACTCCGCTTGAACCTAACATCTAATAGAGAGCGTCTCCACATGCCATTGATCATCAAATAGTCAATCTGGTTCTTGTCTCTTCCACTTGGTGAGTTCCAAGTCAGCTTGTGGATATTAGGGTGTGTAAAGAGGGTTCCTACTATCACTAGGTTGTTCATAGCACAGAACTTCAGTAGTTTTTCGCCATTATCTTTCCTGGTCCCAACCCCCTGATTTCCCAGGACTCTTTCATAGTCAGTGTTGTCCTTTCCGACCTTAGCATTGAGGTCTCCTATGATGACAAGAAGGTCGTGCCTTGGGGTTTTCTCTGTCTCTGCCTGTAGCTGACTACACAAGTTATCCTTGTCTTCATCGTTACTCTCATTCGTTGGTGCGTAGCATTGTATTAATGTGGTGTTGATGTCCTTGCCCCTTAACCTTGCGCTAATTAGTCTATTATTTATAGGCTTCCATTCCAACAGACACCGCTCTACACCTTTCCTGAATATGATGGCCACTCCTACACGGTGTAGGTTGTCATCTCTACCAGAGTAAAGGACAGTCTCTCCTTTAGTGGTTCTCATCTTTCCAGATCCAGTCCATCTGCGCTCACTCACTCCTAGGACATGTAGATTAAACTGTCTCATCTCAGATGTTACCTGTACCAGCTTGCCTGTCTAATACATTGTCCTCACATTCCAATGTCCTAGTCTGAACTTGGTTTTGTTGGTGTTCAGGACCCCCCCCCCCCCCCCCCCCCCATTCTGCTGGTAATGTCCTTATGGCTTTGATTGGCAGCATTCATACGAGTCTTATTTAACTCGGAAGACCTTTCACACGATGTAGTAAAGGTTCTTGTTGCTGTTTCCATAGCTTTCTCTTTTTACAGGGCAGGGTTGTTCGCCCTATGCACAACCCCCAACCCGAAGGACCAGGGTAATTTGTTTATGGTTTCCTTCCACTGGATCAATGGCTTTACATGGCTAACGAGTCTAGATTTGCCCGTGATGTTTTAGTAAGAGTTTATCTTCTCCTAGGTAGCTGCCTTTCCGAGCTAACGTCCCCACCTGGACGGCCATTTTCCGTGGCATGTACGGAGTTGCCAGAAGTGTGGTTATACCATCAGCCTTGTGGTACTCCAGATTTCTGTAGGGTTTACTCATTAGCCTTTCCTTCTCCCAAAGGTATCTACAAGGCAGTAGTTCATTACAATTTACCCATTTGCTGGGAACTAGTATTGCAGGCACCAGGGCATATCCACTCGCCGATGGGCTATGCATGCCGTGCATTTAGGGGCCTAGTCTCCCCCAAGACCCTGTGGTTGTGCTTGGGGCCGCAAGGTACCCGATTTCCATCCGCTACCTCAAGGGGGATCCCATATCTGTGCAACATAGGTCTAACTGTGGAGAGGCTATACCTGGCAGATAAGACTTACAAATAAAAGTTTGCTTATCTTTCACAGCAAGCTGCTAGCCAGGGGTGGAGCTGAAAGTGAGAGTGACAAGCACAGACACAGACAGACACACACACTGTACGCATCACACAGCCATTAAGCAGACTAGGCATATCAAGAACTATATAATTTTCCCTGCCAAAAATTGTTTCAAATAAACAGAAGCTCTTAATTTGGGAATGCCTAAAATCTCATTGTCCTGAGTTTTGCTGATTTTTAACTAAAACTAAGGTACTTATTATGTTGAAGCTTTTGTTATTTCTTTCCTTTTTTTTTCGGGGGGGGGGGGGGGTCATACAAAAATAATGCCTTTAGAGTATCCCTATAGTATGAAATGATAATTAAAGATCTATTAAAGGTAATGGAATTAGTATCATTCACAGAAAATAAAAAATGAATCCTAAATATTATAATACAAGATAATTGTGATTAAATATTTATGTTCAGTGTATTCATCATACATGTACATGTAGGTGTAAAAGCCTTCTTCCTTAAATAAATTTTATTTCAAATTGTTTCTATGCACGTACTCTTCATGAATGACCTTCGCATACATGTACGGATTCCTGGCATACTACTCAGAATCAATTTCAACTGCCTTTTATAATTCCATTAATTATTTATTGGAAATCCCATTTCTGAGTTAGTGCAGCCCATTAAATCAATAAGCCCCGCCAACTGGGACTGCTGGGACTGCTCTCAGGGACCGCTGGGACTGCTCTGGGACTGCTCTTAAACCGCCGTGGAACTGCTTTAGCAGTCTCAGAAAGCAGTCCTCGGAACTGCTCTAGGACTGCTTTGTGTCAGGTTGGGTCAGGTCGGTACTGTATGTATCAATTACTTTCATTGACTATTTTGACTCCATTGCTGTGGGAAACGATTGCATGGCCGGGATTCTTGGCATGGCTCATGACTACAGACTGCAGATTTTAAAATTCCATGCATCAGAAATAAGGTTATTCAAGCAATTATTTTATTACAGGAGGAAGATTGACACTTTAATCTCTTTGACACATTTGAACTTTAAAAAGTTGAATTAAAAATAAGATAAGAAATACAGCTTTTGCAGCTAAATTTTGAATTAGAATTTTACCACCATTTTTTTGTCAAGAGATATAAATGTATTCTTATTATTAATTCCTTAATTCTTTCATTTTCCTGTATTCTCAAGCACTAGAATACATAATTAGCATACAATTTTTTTTTATTACAGTCAGATTAAAAACGAGATCGCAAACCTTAATAAGTACATTTTCAAGACTTGATTCCGACATGATAATGTATGCATTTGGAGTCAACTTACATGTAGTAAAAATACAAATGACAATAACAGGTAAAATTCAGTAATATTACCATTGAATGAATGAAATATCAAAAACTTATTTTAAACCCAATGTTTCTTTAAGCCTTGCACATGTTGCACTGCAAATAACGCTTAATGATATTGCCTTTTATTAATTTTCAATCTGAAGTTGAAAAAGATTACATGACAAATAATTTGTCATGTAATCATTTTCAACTACAGATTCAAAAATTTTTAAAAGACAATGTTTTTTATCATTGAACCGCGTTTTATCATAAGAAATTGCCACTTGTATACTGTGCCATGCGGTCGACATATAAAAAGACCATTTAAACTTCTTGTTTGCTTGAATGTTAAAACGAATACCTCGACCGATTCATACCTCATATGAGATAAAGGTGACGGAATCAGTAGAGGTTTAACGAATGGTGACGGAATCGGCCGAGGTTTGCCGAAGGGTGTTGGAAAAGATAACAGGCAGGTTCCACCTAGGTTCCACTCAACGACGGAATGAGGTCTCTTACTACACAACTACTACTACAAGAAATCTTATCATCTGTACAGAAATTCATTGGTGTATAATTCACCAGCGAGAGAGAGAGAGAGAGAGAGAGAGATTAGTATTCAAGCTGGACTGTTGGTGTTCAAGACGTACAACCTAACATAGTCATTTTTTTCTTTATCTTCCAGTTATCCTGTAGGAGGAAAACTATTAAAAGAATGCCAACTTAACGACAGACATTTAACTCTACTGAATGTATTATCACTTCTTTATAATTCAGATAAAAGTGAAGAGACTGTCAGAACTTCGAAAGGTTCTACAGAATCCCTTACAACCAAGGATGAACCAAATCAGAGTAAGATACATGTACTAGTACGTAGATTGATTGATTACATATTGTTTAACGTCGTCCCTCTCGAGAAATTTTCACTCATTTGGAGACGCCACCACTTGCCGGTGAAGACCTGCAAATTCTGTCCTATACTCGGCTCTCAGGGCCATTGAGCAGGGAGGGATCTTTTTCTTTGCAGCACCTACTGCGACAAGGGACCTCGATTTATACGGTCTTACCTGAAAGACCTAGCTGTCTCCATGTCTCACAGTGGTATTCGATCCCGCGACTTCTTACTTCGCGACTCTGGAGGAGAATCGCTAACCACTGCGCCACTCGGGCGACAAATAATAGGAAGAAAATACACAGCTTGAAACTCTGTAAATATTTTGACTGAAAAATGACGGACAGTCCTCTGAAAGGCGATGAATGACAGTGCAAAATGTCTGCCATTCAGTGACATTTCCAAGCATTTCAGTGAACGTTCAGTAATCTTAAGGGTGCTGTTTCATTACGTGATACGTGTATGTTGTTATTTTGATGTGTTTAATAAAGGGCATTATTTGTACCAAATCATAAATGAATAAATAAAAAAATATTACATAATTCTTTTGTCTTTTATTCAAGAAAATCAAATCAACTTAAAACAAAATTTTCTTTTTTCTTTTCTATCAGTGAAAAAATACAGAAAGATTCTTGGTGGCGGATTCTTGATAAGCGGAGGAGCGGCGATAGGCGCACCTGCCTTGTTGCACGTAGCGGGTTGAAAAGCACAGGAGTAGCTGCAGGGTCTTTGGGGGCGTGGTTAATGTCTGTAGGAGCCACGGGACTGAGTGAAGGGGCACTGTTAACTATAGGATCTATTGCAGGCGGATCTTACGTTGTGATGAAAATTCCTAAAACAACGAAAAAAAAAAACATAATTAAAGACACATAATACATTACCAGTCCATGTTTTTTCCCACTGAAATAAATACCCCATGACAACATATAAAACGAAGGTAATGAATAAAGAAACTTTGTTAGTGATAAATAATACATTTGTCTGCTGCTGTTATAGAACAACATATAATGAAACATATGGAGACAGGGAACAGTATTCAAGATCAGAAATCCATAAAACAATACAATATAGGAGTAGAGCAAACACTGACCTCCAAAACATCAAAGGTTGGGATATGACACATCATGAAGGAGTGAGCATCCCCTGCTGACCAGTCATACCCACTGCGTGCTCTTTGTCATGATCGAGAAATAACAGAAAAACCGTGGTCAATTCAGTGTATTAATAATGGATTAACCATTTGTATGAAAAAGTCAGTCAGCATTTGACTCAATGATAAACTGTATTTGCTGACAAGGTCATTGTTTCGACCATATAGAACTTACGAAATAATGACTTTAAACGAGACTGCTGATATTCTAATTTCATTAACTTGTTTGTCAATAATTTAAATCGTTTAAGAAATTGTTCATACGTAGAGCATGATATTACGTATCAAATCAACTGAGATATACAAACTCCGTACGTATGCAGGTGATGAAGGTATATTGCCGCATAAGTATAAGGGGAGCTGACGATTGAAAAGTTATAATCATCACATTTACCACAGAGCTTGGTTATTAGATTACAATATATTATATATGATAATTTTATGTAGTCTGGATTGTAGCTGTTTGCTTATTAGTAAGAAATTGAAAAATTCTTCTTCTTGCCAGAGAAGTTTTTTTGACATATATGCATTAAGTTTGCATAGCACTAAATACTGCACTTGAGAATGCATGCAAAACATTGTTTAATTTCCTTCAAAGACAAACATACTCTGTGATATTCTTTTTATGAATTTATTTTAAGTACAACATACATTCTAATAAATAATAAAACTTTGATAACATAGGCTGCAGAAAAGGTCAAAATATAATATATGACAAAAAGGTATAATTATTATAATTTTAATATGAAATGGTCGTCTTACGAGTAAAATGGAACACGATTTTCATGGCAAATGGTAATTGTAGAAGTATCATGTCATTGCTTACTGAATAAAATATTAAGTATATAGCAGTTAATTAAGTAGAGTATTGCATATTAGTTTATCATCTACAGGGCACATATCACTAAATAAATATCAAATGTAAAATAAATAAATGCATAAATAAATAAATATACATCCCGCATCGTTATTCTTTACAATTCTATCGTGTTCTATCGTGCGTGTATCCTATCGTATCGTGCGTGTATCCTATCGTATCGTGCGTGTATCCTATCGTATCCTATCGTATCGTGTTTTCCGTTTATCAGGTTTTGCGTTTTCTATCGTGTTTTGCGTTTATCGTGTTTTGCGTTTATCGTGTAGATCGTTTATAAGGTTTCTATCGTGTATCGTGTTTTGCGTTTATCGTGTATATTCGGAAACCCTCGAATTTTATCTTTACTATGTAAAGAAACTACTGAGCTATTCCGAGTTTCTTTTTCGTTTTGTTAATAAAAACAAGATTAATTCAACCGAAAAAGAGAAAATAAAGATTTATCCCTTTCTTTTTCATCAATATATATGAAATATTAAAGCGTAGAAGGAAAAAATAATTAATTGCGTATTTCATGAATGAATAAATTGATTTATTAATAAATAATTAATTAAATAAATAAAATAATTATATCATGGTAAAGCAGAGAGTAATTGTCAAAATTTAAACAGTAACTCTATTTTTCGGAAATGAAATTTGATCGATCAACTGGTCTATTTCTTAAAAAATAATTTATCGAATTGTATGATTTATTTTGTCAAAATTAAATACTATAAATATGATTTTCTCAAATGAATCGGAGTTACCGGAGAAAGATTTTTGGGTAGCTGCGATGTTCGCGTAGACAAAAAACAAATAAATAAATAATAAGCAGGATATTGAAATGTATCTTTTTTTAATGCAATATTCTGTTTTTCCTTGTTTATCGTCTGATAACGTTAGAAATATCTTTACGCGTGTGACCTGCATGTATGCACAATTAATATTTAAAGTCTTGATGTTACAAATATAATATAACATAAGACAATGATCCAGATGATTTTAACAACGATTTTGGCCGTATACGTTCAAATTTTAAATTTATTTTTTAAAGCTAATTATACATTCCTTGACATATGTCTAAATTAATAAAAGAAATCAAAATTATAAAATATAATCAATGAAAATATTCTTCCCAATTTATCACACCATGGCTGTTACTATAAAATAGAAGATTTTCATTAATTTTATTTGGCATTAGATAACATAAAAATAATATATACATGTACAGGGGAAAACATGAAGTTTTTTAACAGCTTACCTTTTCGGCATGGAAATAAACTCAAAATATAATCCATCGGGATGCCAATAATCAAAATAAATCGAAGACCTTTCCTTCCAAGAAAACTGACAAGTGTGTGTAGCTCTATAATTAGCACACTGTGTTCCTGTGCGGTCAACCGCCCCCTCCCCCTTATCCCCTAACTGACACCTCAGCCCGTGTGTGTGTGATCACCGTCAACATACCTGTACTGATTTCTCACCCGGGGTAAATTACTAACCTCGAATACTACCTGGTTCTAATGAAACGCATCTACTTATTTTCGAGATTTTGTTCCTAACTTGTTTGAACAATTTTATCAAAGATTCAATTCAAAATACATAAAATAATTGTACAATTTATGGATTAAAAAATCATCTTGAATGTTAAATAAAAATTCAAATAAGTCAATTTAATGAAATGAAGTCCCTAAACTCACTCCGTTGATTCTTTTTCATTTCGTACAATGTTTCCATTATGTTTATGTAAATAAGTCTTTTAATAAACATAAAAAAATATACTGCACTTATGGTACGTGCACTTTCGGGTCATCGGGTTTTCTACGTAAAACGGACAAAATTAATTCTAGGAAACAATTTCATTGATCGTAGAAACGGATGAAATAGTTCTAACATTCTAAACTATGAAAATTAGCTCGCAATATTTTTTAACGGTATCTTACTATAAAAATAAAACAAAAGGAGTCGTCTGATCCGCCGTGACCATGCAAGACTAATAAATACACCGAATCAATTTATAGTATTAATCGATTTTATTCCATACGTATATAACTTTATTTAAGAATTCAATATTATATTTGGCTATTTGGTTAGATCTTGTTTATCTAATTTTAAATTGGTTGCGGACTTTCAAAATACCGCCCTTCGAATATGCCTAATATGAGATTACCGGGTCAGTGTAAAATGATTTTTAAGGTTTAATAATTCATTTGCCGAATTAAACCTATTTTTCGTTATTATTAGAAACAGTACACACAGAGTTTAATAGCAATGATTTATAATTATTTAGTCGGAAAAGTCGCATTTCACTCTTTTAATATTTGTTAATTAATTTTTCTGTTTTGTATTGTAAAGAAGAAAGTATTTAACCATTCAATGTTCGTTAATAAATACGAGGTTTTAAGTATCTGTAATGTAAAATGTTTACATGTACATAAGTCAGAGCTTAGCGTAAACGTACATGTGCAGTTGTAGCAGATTCATATTCTCATGACACAGTTTACATGTATTAATGCAGATCGCCATTATTTTAATAATTATTTAGATTTCTATTCAGAAAATTTAATTTTCTTGAACTGTTTCGTTCTTGATAGATCTATCATGTTAAATTTATTAATTTTGTTAAAGCCGTTTTCTTTAAACCTTTCTTTCGGCCAGTCTTCTACTTGTATTATTTTCTAAGATATTAATATTTAATTGCGATTTTTTGATACATCGCAGAATGTAAGCTTTAGACATTAAATACAAATATTTAATTTATTGCGTAAATTTCTTCCGTGAAATAACTTGGTACTTGTAGATAAATTTATTAGATAGAAAATTAAAATGTATATTTTTCATAAATAATAAATAAAGTTTCAAAAGTCACACACATGAGAAGAAATTTAAAAAAAAAATACAGTCTTCATTTTATAAAAATCCATTTAATCACTGTCAATTTTTTATATAAATATAAAAAACAACTTTTGTAAAATTAATACAGAGATCTCAGGTTCTTTTTATGGTAATTAAATGTACTTTATAGTTTAGATTTGAAGCTCTGCGAGCATTTAAATTAAAATATAATTTAATTTAAATAATCATTGATCTTTAAATTTAATTCAAAATAATCTTTTCGTCTTGTCAAAAAACGTTCCGCATTTTGAAACAATCCTATCAGGTTTTGCGTTTATCCTATCGTGTAGATCGTTTATCAGGTCTATCGTGTTTTGCGTTTATCGTGTTTTGCGTGTATCGTGTTTTGCGTTTATCGTGTTTTGCGTTTATCCTATCGTGCGTGTATCCTGTCCTATCGTGCGTGTATCCTATCGTATCGTGCGTGTATCCTATCGTATCGTGCGTGTATCCTATCGTATCGTGTATCCTGTAAAGAATAACGATGCGGGTACTGTAATGCATGAAAAAATGTCAAACATACTTATAGGTCTATAGGAATATATTACATTTCATTTAATCAAAATGTACTAGCTACAATAAAAAACATATTCATAGGAAAAAATAAGCCCGACCACAATACTTTTTTTATGCTGAGAAAGAAGCTGAGCAGCTCTCTCCGCAAATATAGTCAAATATAGGAAAATATTTGTCAAAAGAAGATAATGGGGTGATTGATTATATATCCATTCATGTTTTTTTTCTCTTTTTTTGTTTTAAATTACTTATTCAGCTCCAGGGAATCTCATCAATATAAGTGCATGAGGTAGAAGAAGCGGACATTGAAAAACAATGACGTTGTCGGACGTCATTAAACTGAACGGCGACGGCGCTAGGTGTTCATAAAATGTCGTTTTTTTATATAATAATTCGGCCAATAATGAACATATCAAGCTAATATTTTCAATATTTCTTTATTTTTAGTTATTTTTTGTTTCATATAAATTTTGAAAGCACAGACTACATAATACTAATTTTATAGCCTTAGTCCACGAAAGTTTTGATAACCCCTCGTATTAACATTATTTGTCATCGAAAAATAAATCTATAAAAGCGAATCGCACACTTTATAAAAGCCAATCGAAGCGATACAACATGAAGAGACAGTATAATTTGAACATCTGATGGTACTTCGGCTTTAACTGAGGGATATCTTGGTAAGAATCAGTGTACAGTGCAAATACGCTGCGTTTTTTTTAATCATAAAAAAAGATCATTATCGTTCATTTTCAGAGAGTGCTTTGTATAACAATATCATTCTCTGTGAACTCATGTTATGGTAAAGATTACCGAAAGAGATAAGAAATAAGAAAAATGTCTGGCCCCTGCCTTCAACTTATACATGAATTCAACGAAAAATGAAGAAAAGTATCAGACAATATGTACATACATGTATACGTTAAATTCGTGAAGGTAAAAATGAATTATTACATTGTGTTCCTTACATTTTAAGAAATAAAACAGGAGTTTGGCTGATCTTTTGATAAAATGTAGAATAGTTGTTCATTTGGAAAACGAAAAATCCATATTTTCGATTTTTTTTTAAGTCTATTGCTTATTTTATGGTAATTTTACCAACAACTTCTATTTTACATCAATTTTTTTTCATTATTATGCGCTGATTAATTTAAGAATTACACTCCTTTATTTACAATGTTAGCTTCTTACCGAAACATTACTTAGTTATGGGTTGCAATACTCCAAGACGTTATACTAAAGTATGTACTTAAGCGTTTCATTACAGATTCCAAAACTTGCCTACTATGTTTTCCTCTCAGTATTTTTGCTTTAGAGAAACCAAGACAATTTGAATACTGTATTTACTCTTCTTTCCGTTTTCTCCAGTCTAGAACTAACGGATGCTCCTTAAATACACTGTCGTCTGCAAGATTCTTTAACCTTTCTTCATAAAACAAATCTATGTCTTCCTCGCATGCTATAATAGCGAGGGGATCAGGATGACTCATAGGGCGAACTAACTGAAGGATAGCATCAAGATTGCAAAACTGTATCATCTGTTTCGGATATTTTTTGTAACATGCATGAAAAGCACAGATGTAAAGAAAGTTATGCCAGAAGACAAGCACTTTTCTTGATGCAACTTCTTTGCTTTTTACTAGATTGAATCTTTCTGACCACATCGGAGCAAGATCATTTTTATCCAATATCTTCGTGTATTCAGCAATATTCTCAGGGTCTGTCATCATTTCTTCCGTAATGTCGAATTCACGTGCTATTTCTTGCCTAAATTCATTTTTGTCATGATAACCTAAACATACAAAGTATGGGAGCCATGGCCAGGTTTGATCTCCTTCCATTAACCCCTCAAAAAGGTTTCGCACTGCTTTTAGTGGACCTGTATCTCTATTTAAAAAGTCAGGAATCATTCTGTGATCTAAACTAATCAACTTAACAACCAAAAACGTTCCTATTGGTATTTGATCGATTTCAGACACTCTTTCCAAGGTCAAAGATTTGCAACTGCATTCATCATCTGAACAGAAATTCTGAAGCAAATTAATTTCTTCTTCTATTTTTTTCCTTTTGTAAATAGAGCTATAATCAAGCAACACTCTCTCATGTTCTGATATACGAATCTCCAGTTTCAGTAATTCATCTTTCAATCTTTCGTAAATCTCTGTGCGAAGACCAATAACGAACTTTTTATTTTCAAGTGATTTGCTTTATTCGACAACTTGAACCAATATGTCCAGAGTTCTCTTTCTTTCGCAAGGATTTTCATTCCACAGTCCTCCCCATCCATCAATGAAATTGACAGTTTTACGTTTAAAAACATTTTCAGGACAAAGTTCAGAAACTTTCTGAGAAATGTCTAGGTAATTATAATAGTGATAGTTCATTTTGTGACGTTTTGCATATATTTTGGTTATTTTTTTTCCTGAAGTAGAGACTGAGTTACCTAGTTGTCCGATAACGTAAAGTATCTTCTTTGTTTTCAGTTGGTCAATGGCAATGCTTATGTACTCAGCTGAAAAAAAAATCTTCCATTAAAGAAAAATTGAAGAAACATGCCGTAGCATTATATAATTATTCCATACGATTCGAGATTGAACTGATTTTTAAGTAACTCCCCTCCCCCCACTTCGATAAAATAACATAACCAAACATATCTGCACGACTACAGAGGGTGGATCATGTACTTTCTTAACCATCTCATTGGTAGTTACTTTAAGAACTGGCTTTGTTATATGTATTCCTATTGGATGTGTCAAAATAAGTTTAGAAATCACAAGGATATGATAAATATGTTCTTTAGTTTATCAAAATGAAAAGAAATGAAATCATTCTCGAGAAACCTCAGGTCAGGTTTTTTATCAACCCAATTTTATTCTCTGTACAGAGTGTATATTAAAGTTATGCTTATATGACAATATCAAAATTTCAATCATCCATACTGCATTATCTATTTAGTGTATTAATTTTTTACTACAAACTATCGAGAATTCACACCTATATTACGTTTCTTTTATTTCTCACAGGATCCGTTATCGAAATAGTGAATATAATGAATAAGAGGAATATAAAAAAAGACCTTTTTAAAAATGATTCCAAAATGATTTTAAAGGCATTTAGAATGGATTGTGCTGAGATAACTTGTATTTATCTTTTCAATTCTCGACGTATTCAGTATCTGAAACAACAGATAAGAATGAGAAAAAAATATAACATGAATATTTTTTTAAGATATAAGACAATGAAAATTTGCAGGAAATTAGACGTCTTAGAATTTTTCATGCACAATAAATGAAAAAAAACTTACTCTGAAAGCTTATGATCTCAAGTTATACTTTTCTTTATATTTTTAGAAGGATTTCAAAACAACAAAGAATAAAAACGTGAATAGATAATAGGGAGCTAGAGTAAGTGGTCAAAACAGAAGATTATTGCGATCATTTTAGTGGATAAAACCCAAGGAGTTCTGTAAATATGACTGACATCTCAGATTCATCAGCAGAATACACCGTTAGAGGTAAAACGACAATGATATGTACATGTAAGTAAAAAAGAAAATAAAGTTGTGTAAATTCTTTTGAAATATAGGATCATTATTAACACCGAAAACAGAAAGAACAACCCATGTAAACCATACCCCTTTTCAATCATGCTTACGTTTCTTTACCAGTTTTCTCAATTCAGGAACATCATTGGCATCGTCATCATCATCATTCCTCCGAAATCCAGAAAGGCCTACAGAATATATTATTTCTTTGTTATACACTGAAAACACGAATACAACACAGTAAAGCACGAGCAGATGCTTTACAAACAACTTTATTAACTGTCGCATAGTAACATACATTATGACACCCCTTCCGATAACTAACATTTATAATTTATTGATTTTTGTTTACTCGATTTTCCCACGAAATATTACGTTTCCGCAAATAAATGCAATTTGAGTTGCCATGAATCTTGACCTTGATAAATAAAATGATTCTATAAGTACTATAATATATGTATTTTATTTAGCATCAGTTAAAATCTTTCAAAAATTATATATGTACATCCTCATGAAACATGTTTAGGAGATAAAGTGTTATGCGTATACTTTTTTTTTTATTTTGCTTGAAGTTTCTTATTTCAAGTTTTACAGAAAAAAAATTAAAACTACATTATCATTAATTGCAAAAACATAACACCTTTAGTTGAAACCTGAACTATCTCTTTTTAAACTTAATATTTAAATTAAACATATTTTATTGACAAAGTCAAAAGGATCGGACACAAGTTCATTAACTTAGATAGTCCTCTCCTAATATATAACATTTTGTAAAATTGCCAAACAACAAAAACAAAACATATGTACATGTACATATGGTTTACTGCATACATTGTATACATCGTAGCAATAGAAAGGAATAAATTCTTTAAATTAACAAATATAATTTGAGATGGTAAGAAGAAAAAGTAAACTTATTTTGAAAAGCAACCACATTCGTTTAAGAAAGTTTGAAAAGTCTTGAAAAGTGTAATATTTTGTTCAATAGTTAGAGAATCATTGCCCCCATGCATTAAATGCACATCTACATGTATAACATGTAAATAATTAAATGATACATGTAATAGCTTATTCATTAAGGAATTTCTTGCTTTTACATAATATTTACAAACAAAAAACAATTGATATGCATCTTCTAGTAGTCCACAAGAACAATCAGGACTGGTTATTAGGTTACAGCGATATAAGTCAGAATTTAAAATACAAATATGTCTTAATCTTGTATGAATTATGTTCAAAAACCTTTTTCTATAAGAAAAATATTTTTGAGGTTTTACATTATTATTTTGCAGATAGTTGTTTTTTTTTAAAAATTGATAGAAGTTGCATCCCTTGTTTTAAGACTAAGGGAATTCCACTTTCTAACAGTATCGGGAATTGATTTTTATAAATTCCTATTATTTTACATTTTCACCAATCCTTTGATAAAAAACAATATCATTGTGTTTTATGCCCCAATAATCGAAAACTTGGGAGTATACAATTTTTGTCTTGTCCGTCTGTTTGTCTGGCTGTCTCACTGTCTGTCTGTTTTTCTCTTTGTCCGCAAAAAACTTTAACCGTGCCCATAAATTCTAATTTAGTGGCGCTATGACTTTTATATTTAACATGTGCATTCTTTGTTACACGACCTTTCTTTTGGTACCACCATATATAATTTGCATTGAAGAAAAGTTTCATCTTTGTTATGTGGTCGTACTTGAAGGAAGATTTTGTTACAAGGAATACACCTGTGAAATATGAAAGCCATGCATAGCACCATCTAGGTGTACTCAAAAGTAATGGGCAATATTTAAGATTTTGTGGACAAACAGAGAGAGAGAGAGATAGAGAGAGACAGAGAGAAAGAGAGATATACAGACAGAGAGACGGAAAGGGCAAAAATTACACACTCCGTAATCGAAAAAAAAAGTAATCATGAAATCAAATATAAAATGTTAGGTCAAAAACGTTTCAATACAAGAACAAATCCTCTTCCTCAAGGATGCATTTTGGCAAGTTTTGATGATATTCCGATAGTGGTTCTTCAGAAGAAGCAAAAAAAAGTTCACAGACGAAAGAAGGTTGGCGGACACTCTTTGAGCAGGAAAGCTCATTTGAGCCTTTGTCTCAAATGAGCTAAAAGCTTCTATCTAGTAGTCATGAAAATGAAAGTTGTCGTAATCATGAAATAAAGGACATATGATCGTAAAAAATACTACTTGTTGTTTGATCTTGACCAGATTAATTCCCATTAAATTTGGGGTTCTACTTTTCACTGGCCTAACTCCGATACAATTAAGAAAAATAGCTGTATAAGATATAATACTTACATTTCAGGGTTTGTCGTCTCTTCTTAATTATTAAAATTACCACAATAGCTATCACCAATATAGCTGGTATGAGCCCAAGTGGTAAGCCAATTTTTAAGGCAAATGTATCGTCCTTGCTCCTAATAATCATGATAAGATGCAAATACATGAAAAATATATTTTTCATATACTTTTATAATGCTTTTGATAAATGTGTTCCTTGTTCTGTTGTTAACCCAATTTATCATTAAGGCGAATAAGATTGTAAAGCTTTAGTTTCATTATAGAAATTAAACCTCCTCAAGAGAGAACCTCCTCAAGGGTGACCCTAAATAATTTTCGCAACGGAAAAGTTAGATGTTACAATTTAATGACAAGATGTGCATAAAAGATTTTTTAGTCCGAGCAAGGAAGAAATATCAAGCCGGAATAAAAACGATGACAAGTACAAAGCACTACCTAATTGATATTCAAAATAGATTTCAAATATATCAGTGTGCTGTAAAAATGCATTCCAGGAAATTATTTTTACGAGAATTTATGAGAAATTTACTTAATGAAGTTCGAATTTTTTCACTTTTCTCTTAAGAGATATTCATCTTCCTTGCTTATTTACTGACAAACCTTCGGAAAGCCATGAATTAAAAACATAAAAGAGATTTCTTTTCCACTGAATATATTGCATGTTCCTATTTATAAATATGTTTTGACTGCTTCCAATCTTTATAAAGAATATTACCTTGATTGCTGACTCCAATGTCGGTCGTTTTCTTCGCTTTTAATTTCAAAACAAACAGGAACTGCCAAAATTATATACATGTACATGTATACGTATATAAGACTCCAAAATCTGATGGTGATGTAAAAGACCGATGGTCTTGCCAATCATCGATGGTCTGCGCCAAACCCCGATGATTTGTTGTCGGTACGGACGCCAAAATCGGATTGTTACGCCAAAATCCGATCGCTTGTGTTCCATGAGACATGCTATGCTAAAGTGCGATGGTCTGACAAGCCAAAGTCCGATTGTGTGAAGAAATACCAGGCGCGGATCCAAAAATTTTTTCCAGGGGGGGGGGACCCCTGTTAAGAAAAAACAATTCAACCAAGAAATTTCTTGACAGGCAAAAAGAAAAACAAAAGAAAAAAAATGAAGAAAAAAAATCGTGAACTCGCCAGGGGGGTGGGGGGTCTGCATTTTACCCCCCCCCCCCCCGAACCCCCTCTGGATCTGCGCATGAACACATCGCACCAATGCAAGGTATCTAGGTTATAGATTTTACACACTTTTCGAGCAATTAGGATAATATCCGCACCTATCCGAGAGATTAAGGTTAATTTTAGAATAATGACCCTGGCATAGCCCGCATGGCAGTTTTGCGCAGAAATATAATGAAGTAATCAACGTTAACTAGTTTGAGCACCATCGGACTCTGGCGTGTCAAACCATCAGGGTTTGCCGCAGATCATGGCGCTTGCACTTTGGAGTCCTACATACATATATGCACTGATTTATGATAATAATGATAAGAAGTTCTCTCATTTTGTCACATCATCAACATAATGTATTCTTACATTTGTACACCTCGTCACTTCTGTAAGGCATGCTGGGACAACCAGTTTTATTACAAGTCCTCCAGTGAAGATAATAATTATTTGTGAAGATTGGACAATTTCCTATCAATAAATAATTATAATCAAATAAATATATACCGTTTTCAGTATTATATTGCACATTGGTTCAACCAGGGTATATGGAAATGTAGATCCGAAAGACCGATTAACATCCTTAGAATATAAAATAAAGGGAAAAATAATCCCATTTATAAAACAAAAAAGTAAGTGTTTTTTCTTTTGTGTTATCGCCAAGATCTACAGGTCGATAGTTGATATCCTATTAGTAAAACCGTCGACATCATTAACCTGTCGAGTCGTCTACCTGTCGACCTGTCAATCAAACATTCTGTCAACCCGTCAACCTGTCTTCTTTCTATCTGTCAACTTTCCGACCTGACAACCTGTTTATATGCCCATAGTATTACCAAGAAGCCCCCATGCAGCAAAGACTTTCTTCAGATATCCTCATTTTCATTGCAATGTGCATTAATTCTTCAGCCCTTTAGTGTATGACATTATATACAGATACTTCTTATCCATATCTCCTAGTTGAACAACGTCTTTTCCCATTTATTTTTGTTTTGAATATTGTTTGGCATTCTTTTTTTCAGTTTGAAGTCATTAAATGTATTAACCCGTGGAGAGTTTCTCAGAAGAGTAAGACTAGGATTTTATTTTTTACCGTTCATTATAAACGCTCTTTCTGTGCATTTTTCTTCCCGTCTTTTCCCGTCCTCCATGACTAGACAATGGTAATCATCTTTGCCCTGACATACTTTCGTTTTGGACCTGGCATTCCATTCAGTTTCATTCAAAGGGCAATGTATTGTTGATAAGTCAACTGCAATGATACAGTATATTTACCTACATTGTATTTTTATAAAAGTGGAACATTGTTGAAAAAAATAGACAAGATGATTAACAATTTCACATCAAATTCATTACTTTTTTCTTCAAATGTACAATAAATAAAGAAAAAAGTCTGAAGTATGAATTATTCCTATCATAGTTTCTTTCTTTATTTTTTTGTCATACTCAACTACATGAAAAGTATTACCAATAATAATTCCTTGTTTCGTTAGAATGATATGTTACCTTCGTTTGATTTATATCACGAAGTTTTCAGGAAAGTTTTGTTTTGAACATATTTTATTGTATAATTTATACAATGGGATTGGTAACAAGTTCTTGCAACTTAAAAAACCTCTCCCTGTAATATATACAATAATTAAATTAGTGATTGCCAAAATATCAATTTAAGGTGTAAAGTTATACATATACAGGATAAATACAAAATATTTCAAGTTAATACAAAATATTTCAAGTTAAGACACTTACTAAAGATTCAGAGTTCTTACAATAAGTAGATCTATAATGATACATGTAAATGATTACAATTATAACAGTTGTTTGGAAAAAAAAATATATATGACAATAATGATAATAAATAATAAACATGATCACAAGTAAAATTTTCGCATCATAAACAAACAAAGTTGTACAGATATGATTAAATGACAAAGAAACAGAAGAAGAAAAACGGATCAAAATCTACCTGAATCACGAATGAACCTTTGGACACAGTGAAATATTTTGTTATTCACATCAACTGACAATGAATCATTTCCAAAT
>PRKT01001547.1:51729-70843 GCA_003671525.1 Saccostrea glomerata
CATAATTAATTCGTTCAATTATGTAAATCGCACTTCACCCGAGTATACCCGATAGACCGGACGCATTTCATAGCGGCCCGGATTCTTTCTTTAATAGTGTTCTTAAAAATTTCCAAATCAACATGTAACTAAGTATGTAAATAAATAGTGTTTAGTAGTTTAGTAGTAGTGCTAGTTGTTTTTTGTTTCGCTTTTTCCTTTGTTCTTATGACTTTTTAACTCTTTTCTTTGTCCTGAGGAAGGGACAGGGCGTCCCGAAAATTTGACAATTTTTATTGTTCGTGTCGTTGGTCATTTTTAGTCATATATATATATATATATATATATATATATATAGAGAGAGAGAGAGAGAGAGAGAGAGAGAGAGAGAGAGAGAAATGATAGTTAATTATTGTTTACAGTATAAGTGTTTTATGGTGTGTTCCCATTTCGCCTTAACTGTGAAATGCAGGTAAGAAAAGGCTAAAATGTACTAAAGCGAAATGGGGATCTCCTTATAATGCTGTTGTATAAACAGTTATAGTTAATTACACAGTTAAAGAAACAATAAAAGTTGGAATTAAAAATCAAGAATAAAAAATATTTGGAATATTTGAAAATCTTTTTTTGGGGGGGGGGGGTGTAGAAAAATATCAGCAAAATCTGGGAGTATTAGAATATAATTTCTTATTGGTCTTACAGTCCAGGCGTTTGTATAAAATTGATTTTTAAAATGCATTTCACAATTTATTAACCAGCAAACAAGGCGAGTACACAAGATTTAAATGCATGTAACCAACCAAACAATAATGATAATGATGATGATTATTTAAAAACCCCAAGGAAAATACATGTACTTAAATTTAACCCGTTTTTAGTGGTGATGATTGATTCCATCCTGAAAAGTATACTCATATTTTCGCCCCGGCTTTGATTGGCAGTTTTGATGCAATACGCATGTTCCCCTGAGTTTCAAATAACGTGTGCACATACAACCTCTCAAGCTTTCCGCTAAGCAATTTTTATTCATGATAACTTTCTTTGTGCATATCAAAATTTTTACGCTGATTTATTCTGACTGACTTTTATTAGTTTAGTTACAGTTACGGTATAAATTTTTCCACTCAGTTGGTATTGTAATTAAAAGCGAGCGCAGCGAGCGTCGCGAAGCGAGCTCAATATACTAACGTGTATGAACAGAGGAAATTCGGATTGAAATCTGTACATACGTCAGGCAAATTTTTCTGTGAAACATTCCCAGAATTCCTGCACTACCCAATGTCCTTTGTGCGAATAAATAAATAAATAATAACGTAAAGCATAAAAGGCTTTCAGTTTGCCGAAAACTTTCAATGCAATTTTTTTTCGACCAATATTGCAATATTGTCTAAAGTTTGAACCAGACGCTCGGCTATCTTCGTAAGCTCGACGAGCTCCGTGAGGTCGTGTGACGTCACAGCTAGTCGAGATGTCTAGTGTGGCTTGTCGTTTGAAATGGCTGATCATTTTTTCAAGTGTTTCTGATGGTACAACTGCGCTCGCCGGCCCAACGGTCACACCGTAGAACATATTAAGTCTTAAGACATTACATATAATTACATCAGAATTCAGACTGAAATTTAACTATAAAACATGTACGAGGTTTACGTATTAGTCTACTTGATTCGTACAGACTTGAAGTCATTTGCAGAGAATTAAACGCAACCTACCTTAAAAGGTACAGAAGGATCATTCTCTGGACAAACTAGTTGAAGTATTGCATCAACGTTGCAAAACAGCATAATTTCAGCATATTTACTGTAGAATGCATGGAATGCGCATATTTAAGGAAAATTATGCTTAAAACACGGATATTACCAGGCACATTTCTTTTAATTTCAGGATTGTTCCGGTCGAATAACGATGACCTCATGGGACCAAGGTTTTCTTTATTTATTTCCTTTGTATACTTTACAAGATACTCACAGCTTGGTAGTATTTCTTTTGAAATATTAAAGCAATTCGTAATTTCTTCCCCAAGATTATTTTCATCATAGTAGCCCATACACACGATATATGACATCCAAGGAAAAACTTTCTTATGTTCCAACAACTTTTCAAAATGTCTTTTCATTGCTTTCAGTGGACCCTCACATAAAACATGAAAACAATTAATGTATTGATGATGATCTGTGCAGTATGACGTGGAGGGGCATATTGATTTGATGGGTGGTGGATAGGTCATGTGGAGTGGGCATATTGAGTCTCGTAGTATCGCGGTATAAGAATACATTGAAACTTTTGGCTGACATGGACTTCAATTTTTTTATTTTCATATTTACGGTGAAATTCTTAATGAAAAATTAAATTTATACAAACTAAAGACTTTCGAAACATGAACCTAATTATGGCTTTTACTAGAAGGATATGGAGATAACGAACAGTATTCAGTCTAAAAGTCCAAAAAACAATACAAAATAAGAGCATAGCAAACACGGACCCCTGAAACATCAGAGGTGGGATCAGGTGCCATGGAGGAGTGAGCATCCCCTGCCGACCGGTCACACCCGCCGCGTGCTTCTTGTCATGAAAAAATCCGTCGTCAATAAAATCAATGATCTAAATATGATAAAAACGGGAATGGATATCTGTAAAACTACGTTTTATTTGAATAAAAATTAACCGACGCATGTTACGTACTTTTTAATCATCACAAAAGTTTACATTCGGACGGCAAAGAGATTGTATTTCAACAGAAAGGATATGAGCTATGTATCTGGATATTTGGAATTAACTGCGATACAATGGAACCCGCGATATAATGGGAAGCGAGTATAAAGACAGCAAACATTGTATAACTTTTAGATACATTTATTAAAAAAAATAACATACATTTAATGCCATTAATAACATATTAATTGATAAGACTGCAAAATACGTAGAACTATGCTAGACAATGCGAATTAAGATTTATTTGAAGTATGATTTAACTAGAGTTGTTTCAAAACATTTCTTAATGAATGCTATGAATCTAAAACGTACACCAATTTTTTCAGAAACCTAAGAAAGAGGCCAGCAATTTTCTCTAACCAGTATTGTAAAGAACTTTTTCTCATGGTAATGCATTTGTGGTCAATATTTGTTATTTTAAACAAACACAGCTAAAATGCATTTTTTATCAAAACCCCCATATTTTTGTTTTAAGACAGGATTGACTTCATAAATTATTTTGATCTTCGACGTTTAAATCTAAGAACAAAGGATTTCACTGTTGATGCTTTACGAAAGTTTATTCAGTTTTAAAGCTACTTTTTCTTCTTCTAGGTGAAATTCTACAGGGAGTATGGAATATGTTGATATCTCGCCCGTACGATCGCACCGTCAACATATAAGCATATGGCTCCAATTGCAAGAGCCGCTCGTTAATGCGAACAGTAATGATTTTATAAGATAAATTGCAGATATATAGTACATGTAAATTAAAAGTACTTCATTCAATTAAGAACTGTTTAGGTTTCGATTTGGCAATGCAAAAACATATGCGCCATGCTACGTAGAGTCTAGATGTACAAATTGCAATTTGCGGTTTGAATAGAAAGGTCAAAACTTAGTTTACATTAAACTGAAAAAGGCATCTGCGCTCGCCCGCCCTTACGTTTGCACCTATGGTTTGCATATATGTCTGACGATGAAACTGTTATAATGTGCACATTTTCAATAAAAAAACAAAAACAAAACAAAGTAATTAGTAAACAAATCTTACTCTTTATACTGTAAATCATTATTTCTTCGCGAGAACTTTATTTTTGAGTAATTACGCGAGACAGTATGCTCGCGAAAATTTAATTCTCGCGCATAGTAGTATTCCTTAAGATTATATAGAACAGAATTCGTGCAAAATTTGGTCTCGCTATTCAAGAGTCAATGACTATCACGCGAAAATAAGGTGTCGCGAAAATAAAGTGATCTACATTAAAAGTAATAAACTTGATGTATTCTGCTTATGACAGTACAGTTTGGTTTGAGTCATATCCATACATATAGACAAGGTATTAGACGAATGGACATATAGACAACAAATAATCTCCAACAATAGCCTCGGAAGAGATGTTTACAATTAAGCATGGCTCGGTATCTTTAATACATGTCCTAATTAAGCAACACACACTAAACATCAACACATGTTGAATATCCAATTGAAGTATTTCACATATTTCCAAAAAAATTGACATATATACGTATGCGAGAAAGTCCACAGATATTCATTTTTTTGTTCTTCTTATATGAGTCTTCCAGTGTTTAATTAGAGGGTGCACTGCCCACGTGTTGACATCCACATTTTTTTCAATTCTCTTGCAAAAAATATCTATATGCTTATCGTCAGCTTGTATTGTAAAAGGTTCAACAGAATGTCCCCCAGGACGAACTAGTTGAAGTATAGCATCAATGATGCAAACGCGCATGATCTCATCAGGGTTCTTATTGTAGAGTGCGTGGAATGCGCAAATGTATAGAAAATTATGACGAAAAACGTAAACTTCCTCAGATTTACTTTCTTGGCTTTCTGGAGAATTACAGGGAATTTTAGACGACCACATGGGAGCCAGTACCTTTTTATTTATACGCTTTGCATACTTATCAATATCTTTCCGACTTGAGAACGTATCGATCGAAATATTAAAGGCATTTAAAATCTCTTGTCCAAGGTCATTTTCATCATAGTATCCCTTGCACACGGTATATATCATCCAAGACAAATCTTGACTACCCTCGAGCAATTCTTCAAAATGTTTTCGCATTGCTACAAGTGGACCATCATGTCGAAAATCAGATATAAGATCATGATTTATACTGATTAACTTAACAATTAGATATCTACCAATTCTGACATTGTTATCTGCACGCTGGATTTCTGAAAGTTTTTTATCCTCCAATGATTGACACTCACAATGTTCATTCGTACACAAATTTTGTTGTATTTCTTCTTTTAATTTATCCCTTTTGTATTTTGACATAGTATCAAGAACCAATGTTTCATCGTCTTCCATCAAAATGCCATGTCGCCGAAACTCATTTTCGTGAGCATGATGTAACTTTGAACAAATTCCTATTACAAATTTTACATCATTTCTTGAGTTGCTAATTTCTGCAACAGTTTCTAATGTTTTAAGAGTTTCTTCTTTCTCGCAGGGATTTTCATTCCATAAGCCACCCCATCCATCTATAAAATTCACAGAATTAGATTTAACATCTGATTTAGAAAACTTCAAGTAATTCCAGCACTTGCAATCCATTTTCTGATTGGCAAAGTCTTCTGCTACTTGTTTTCCGGTCGTTGAAACGGAGTTTCCAAGATGTCCGATGAGATAAAGTACATTTTTATTGTTTAATATCTCAATTCCTTTAATTATGAATTCATCTGAAAGAATAACACAATCGCGGATTATTTATGGCTATATATTAAATAAAAAAAACTTATTTAGATATAAATGTTTTTCATTTGAATCTATATTTGGAGCGCTAGAAGCAGATAAATATACATTATTTTCTATATTTTTTGGCAAGAAATTGTCTATCAATTTTTCAGTATGGTAAACTGAGTTTGAAATTTAAAAGTACTGGGCTGATTGAAGTCATATGAAAATATCTTCTTTAATGCTTCTCAAAACTATTATGTAACATTGAATTTAGATATAACTTTAATAAAGTCAAAAATTTGATGACATTTTCAAATGTTAGATCGATTAATATTACGGAACTAAAGTTTTGAAATAAATCAAATAAATATAATTTTCCAAACAAATAACAAGTATGTTAGCTCGTAAAACCTTCCAGTCAAATCACAGATCCAAGCCAGATATCTGTCAAAAGTTATTTATCTCTCTTAGAAAAGGATCAACATTTTTTGTTCTCATATCTCTTTGTTTCTACTTTATCAAATGTAAACAAAATTAAAGGAAGCATAGCTAATTGCAAATATATACTATATAATAGAGAAAATTTCGATTAAGTGAATTTGGTAATACTAGCTGATAGACCCTTTATAGTATAAGCTTATGCAAAAAGAAAAACATTTTATCTTTTGAAATAGAAGTAGGCATTGAATGATTGACAAAATTATTTTTTTTATTCTTAATGTCCCGGGAAAAAGTAATGATCTTGACATTACCTTGCCTCTATAATAAAACGGTCAAATTTAATTCAATCGATATCATCATAAAAACAAGACAAATGTGAAGAATTCCCTCTTAAATTACTTTGACCTAGCTGTTCCTTTTAATATAATAATTACGCATTTCGGCTTCTTTCTAAATCAAAGTACTGAAAGTACTGGGAAGCGCTAAGTTTATTGAAATTCATAAGATTTTGTTTGATTTAGATGGCCTGTTGTATTAGAATTTAAGCAATATCTTGAGAGTGCAGCTGCACAAAGGCGAACACGTTGTTCGATACATAATCAAACATGTGAGTCTTCCCGTTGGGGTATGACATTTAAAATTGTCTTATGCTTTTTTATTTCAAGTATTTTACATTTTCTTCTGTCAAAAGGTCAATCAATTTTACATACATGAAATTACAAGAAAAAAGTTTTCACCGTTTCTTAAAAAAAGTACAAATTAAATGACAGATATTTAGTCCAAACAGCAATGTTTTCTCAAAACTATTAAAAAACATATATTCTTTCTCCATCGCCTGATTGGCACCTGATCCTACCTCTGATGTTCTGTTTTTAGTATAAAGATATTATATTTGTCTTTTTCGTTTGATAATAAAACATTCGGTTCTACCCTTTTATCTCTGATTTTTATATACATGATTACTGTATTTGCAACAAAAAATTGTCTTTTCTGTTGATCTCACGTTATATGTGTATCTGATTTGCAAATGTATTTTTTATAATAAAAATTTCGTTATTTTCTTGTTTAAATTAAAAATTATTATTGAACCCCTTAAAGTACACTGTATTCTTGGACTATTATTGAATTACTTTACAATGCTCCAGTTTCAGGAATACTGAAAATAATTGCCGGTCATTTTTCTGCTATTTCCATGACAACAGCCCAGGAAAGAAAATACGGTATATAAATCCCAAGTATTAATAAATCTTCATGAAGGTATAGAACATTGTTTTATTCTGTTTTTATGCATTCCTCATTAAGTTGCTTAGCAGTCAAATCGGCAACACACCCACATTTTTACATAGAATATTAAATCCTAGTTTCCTAATACAAGTATCACCGGGTACACTATTTGCTTACAATTTCATCGCCGCTATTCCTGTCCATTGCTAAGAAAGTTCAATTAAAGTTTTTTCCCCTCATTTTACTCCGTATCTTGCGCACTGCGCACACAACTTTAAAGCACATTATTCTGAGTTTTAATTTTCATATTTGAGGGGATTTGTTGAAAACACAGTCACCACGTGTCCTACATGTACCTACAGCCACATACTGCCTATCATTGCGAATTATTTACATTATATTTTTTACCCATATTACAAGTATAGAGTACAACACAAAGTGCAGGCAGCCCTTGAATGCATTCCAGTCTGTTACTAATTGATACTGAGATGCGAAAATCAAATTCATTGATAGCTGTCTGCATGGTGCAAGAGTGATTACAGGAAGACCTGCTTTTATAGTTACATTGCTTGAAATAAGCTTTTACGCGTAGAAGAAAAAATAATAGTTTATATGGATATATGTTACATAGAATGTACATATATAAGCACAATGTAAATCAATTTTATGCAAAATTTTCTACTAAATAACTCAATTCCAGTTCGAGTTTTAAATACATATCAAAATATCATCTCAGTTTTAAAAATATGTACTTATTTGATCACTACATTAAATGTACATGACATATAATACACCGTTTTTGCGCCATAGACGCAGCAATTGTAAGCTACATGGTACACGTGATGAGTTCCGACACGATTTAAAATGAACTACAATGTACAGATAAGCACTTATCTACTAACTGTGGGGTTTCATACAATGCATATGTTTACCTACTAATTAACTACTATTATTAGAACTGCACATAACTCAGTACTACACTTAGATAGCCGAAAGAGAGTCGGGGATTTCCAGTTGGATATTTTTAGAAAAACCAGAGGAGTTATCTAACTTGCTAAGTGGCGCTGGTTCGCGAACGGAAGTAGATTTACGCTGACAGAAAGCACTTTGCGCTGCGTGAAGCGCTTAAAAATGACATTCTTTTATTTTTGTATGTTACTGCTTCTGCACAAACGACTTTTTAAACTTCTCTGATCAAAATTCTTTTTAAAAAATCTGTTACTGAACAAGACAACAATCGATAAATAATGTATTGATAGTAAAGAACATTGACATTATTTGTAATAAAATACGTCTTTTCTGTATAATAGGGGTAGCACTTGTCCCTTTCAATTCATTTATTTGTACCCAACCTTCACTCACTTGCATATACTTTGAATATTTCAGCATTCACTGAAAACTGAGAAGAATTTACAATTTATTTACCTTTTAGATTCGGATCTGGATTATGACTGGGATTCGGATCTGGATTCAGACTTGGATTCGGATCTGGATTCAGACTTGGATTCGGATCTGGATTCGGATCCAATGGTTGGAATTCACTCTCTTCATTAGAATTTCTACGTCCAGGAAAACCTATCATAAAATGAAATATTTAAATAACAATTTTGAGTAAAAATACATATTGAGCTAGCTAAATTATGTTTTCAGGTCAACGAAAACGATCACTTATTTCTTTGAATTGTGACCATTTCAGCAATGAAAAATATGTAATAAAATGTGTTGTACATTATAAATGGTGTCTCAAATATAAACTAAACCACTTAAATTCTTATTCTCGTTAATTAAGTTTTTGCGTAATTACATGTTCTCGAGTCATCAGAAACCATCATAACTTGTGAATTTTAGTGATGTTGATAAATACCGTATTTATAAGCTTTCGCCAAAAAAGAAAAAAAAATCTTGATCTAAAATAGTTATGCACGTTGATATCACATCTAAATGAGACTTACACAAATGTATAAAAAATAAGATTTAAGAAAAATAGATGTTCGTTTTTTTTTTAATATTATTTTTCCTTTAAAATTGATTTCCCAAACATGCCAAGGAGCACACAGTTAGTGTGACTTGTCGGCATGCCGTATGCTGGCATTTGATTTTTACCAAATTATTATAAACATATTCTCCATTTTAAAGCAACAGTAAAATTCTGTAAGAAAGGTTTGCTTTTTATTGCTTTCTTTTCAATTCGTTTTTATCGTGTAATTTAAGCTTATTCATCCATAGATAAAAGGTACATTTTAATGGAGTACAAAATAAATACCAGTACTTACATTTCATTTTTCTCTTTCTATAATTCCACACTAAAAATAATACTAATGCCAAGGCTAATAAAACGGCTATCGCTGCTATGCTTATTTTTAATGGAACATTCGAGTTGTCACTTAAATTAAAAATGAGAAAAAAATTATATACTAGTATATAAATATCATGTGACAAATGTAGATCTGATTAAAGCTTGTTGGAAAATTGAAATTTTTAATGAAATTGATAAAAGTATTGAAGTAAAGAAGTACGTGATTGGTTGATTTCCAAGACCATTGTTTTGTACATCATTAGCTTCCTCGTTGATACGTCCATAACATATTGGATCTAAAGAAAATATCGCAAAATGTAATTGTATGATTACTTGTCAAACATTTTAATTAAATACCTTTCGTAAAGATTTTCATTTGATATAAATCTTTAAAAAAGTAATTAATATAGCTAATTTTCAATTTTGTTCTTACATTTGTAGACTTCATCACTTCGAAATGGAGTGTCAGGACAACCAGAAGCGTTACATGTTTTCCAATGGAGATAGTCATTCTTTGTGAAAATTGGACAGTGTCCTAGCAATATATTTTAATAAAAAAACAATTTTGAAAAAGAAAAGATGATGCTTGTATTTTACAACAGTTGAATTGCAGCATGTTTATGATTCATCAGAATTTATTACTAAACGATTAAAATTACATTCCTTTTATTGGACTTTTACGAGTAGGCCTGACTTTTACAGTTGACAGCTTACTTTAACACTAAAACAATGTACGGAAGCTCTTTTACGATATAAATGTTTTGTCAAACATTTAATTCAACCAAATAATGGTTGATTTCAAAGCGTAAATCAGTTGTCCTTAAAGAAAACGACAGCCACCCTACCCTCAACTCCCGGTATTCGCATGTTAGTGCCCCTAACAACATTAGGGGCGCAACCTATGATCACTTAAAAGTATTCTTATTTATTATCAATTCCATACCTCCATACATGATTCAGGTTTTAATGTCCAGTAAACCGTCAACCGTGAAAGTCAGTGCATCTCGTAAAAGTCCATTTGCAATATAGTAAGTATTACAGAACTCACATTTCCTTAGATTATTTCATAAAACAATTAACAGATATACTCAACAATATACATGACTGTGTAGAATTTTTAGCAGGCAGATATCATAGCATGATCAAATGACATGGTTAGTGATACATTGCCTCCATTTTTCTGGTACTGTAAAAAAGCTTCTCCGAGACTGACTTCTTAACTTTCGAATTGATAGCGAGGATGGAGACCTGAGAATATTTTGATTTTTTTTTCTCTCTTTTTTCTCTTCGTGGTTTTTACAACTAAAATTTTAATAGATAAAATTATTTAAGATTTAAATTCAAAGCATGCTCTGAGTGGATAATTTTTTTTAAACAAGGGAGACTGCTGGTAGATAGATTGATGATGTAGGGATCTAAATACCCTTGTTTGTGGTCGACCTTTCGTAAGTTTGTTATTATGACCTGGTTGGCATTGTGAACTGACATTAATTCGTGTTTTTCAGACTTGTTTCTGATAAGTTTTCAGATTTTGTTTTTAATATTTAATTTGACTACGGAAGCACCTATCTACCTTATCAATTCATGTCTGTTTGTCAAATTTAATGTTCAAACTATCTTTGGTCTGAACATTTGTTTTCATAATAGCAATTTTACAAATTCTAAACGCTGTTGGCTTAAATTTGCGTTTTAATTCACTAATAAAATTGAAAGTTTTTTCCTAAACAAATAATTGTAATATCATTAAAGATTTTCAGACTTTGATTGCTTAAACTAAAATATCAAGGTACGCATTCAAATATCAGAACTACACAAACACTTTTTACTTAATTTCTAGGTCACTACAGTAACGACATAGTGATACAACGAATTGTCCGTGTGAAATTTTTATCCTTATTCTTTGTCAAGAATGTAAATATACATTGTACGCAATAAAAAATAGTTTGATAAGTAAATAGAAAATGCAATTTGTTGGTACACACTCAAATATACTCAAAACACTTTCGTACAAGAAAAACCACTTAGCAATCCAGGTACATATCCAATTGAACTTTTTAACCTTTTTACATGATTTTATTTCTCAATTCATCACCTGTATGTATGTAGTGGATCAATTACTATGACAATTATTATATTGCATATAAATAAATCATTTAATGCACACGTACTTTACGTACTACCCTTTAAAAGAAGTTTATTTTCCAATTAAGTAATTTCCTTTTGTTTTACATTTCTATATGAGGTTTTTTTACAAAACACATTTTTTTAAATACTTATTTGAGTTGATCATTGTACACAACTAATGAGGAGATATTCCCTATTTTTATATGTAATACTTTTAATGTATTCAAACCTTTTCGCTTTTAAAAGTATGCTTTGAGTACGACTAAAGATTATTTCGAGGTATACAACTTTCAGACTTCAACAACTTGAGGAAATGTAAATGAAGCATTTAGAACATTTACGGCATTTGTTTTAGAATTTTACCTGAAAACTTATATGACTTTTCATTTATTTTATTTTGAGACATATTTCATATCCATCCGTTAAAATCCATATTTAACTATATGGAATAATCCATGGATTTTATATAACATTTAATTAGGTTTTTTTCGTAATTATTTTTGTTTGAATTCTTGAACTGCTACATTTTGAGATTCTTTTTGTTATTAACAATCTTAATGATTAGACTGATGGACATCTGATTAAGATTTTAAACTACAATGTAATTGAACAGTTTACTTTCAGGTATCCAGTCTTTGAGGTATGTACATGTAACAATTCTACGGATATTTTTTTTTTTACATCTTAAAGAATTTTTTGAATCATTTACCTTGTAAAATCAAAGTCTTTTCAATACACTTCTCTTTTCTAGACTTGCCATCCTCAAGAAGTAAGCAGTGGTAAACATCCGATCCCTGACATAATATAGTTTTTGACCTGGCTATCCATTCCGTTTCATTTTGAGGACAATTTATTGAGGAGGAAATCGTGACACCTGTTGATAATAGATACACTGTTTTGAAAATATTCTGATCATTTACAAGATTAATATACAATTATAGTAGTAGGCCAATGAAAAAGAATTATTCCATTGTAATCTTTGTCTTTTTATGTGTGCATATATTGTTTTGTTAAGAGAAGAGAATCGTTGTATGCCAATGTCAAACACGTTTGTTAATAGAACTACGAATGTTTCAGGTTGTTTATGATATTTACTCACCAACAACATGGAGTATGTACAGATAAAGCAAAGCTTCCATTGAGTTAGCTTGGTTGGTGTATTTTTGACATAATCAACTGCAAAAGAACATTAACAATAACATCTTTGTAACTTGAGTTCATATTTATGCCCCCCCATAAAAAAGTTTCCTCGGTATACTGTTTTGGTCGAGTCCGTCCGTCCGCCTGTCTACCCGACTGTCTTTCTGTCTGTTTGTCCGCAAAAACTCTAACCTTGCCCCTAACTTTTGATTTAGTGGAGATATGACTTTCATATTTCACATGTGTAGTTGTTGTGACAGGGCCTTTTTTGGGGTACCACCAAATTTGACGTTTTGACCTTGAACTTTGGAGTTCGACCCACTTTTTACAAACAGATTCAAACTTTGACTTGGCCGTATCTTTTGAACAGTAGATACCAGGATTTTTATGCTTCACATGTGTATTTTTTTCTGGAAAGTCCTTTCATCGGATACCAACAATTTTTATCTTTTGACCTTAACCTTGGAGATTCAGTACTTATGAAAAATCTTTAACCTTGGCCATAGCTTTTGAACGGTAAAAGCTAGTACCTTTGATCTTGACCGTGGAGTTTGACCTTCTTTTTGAATTTTTTAACCTTGGGCATAACTTTTGAACGGTTAGGGTTAGGGCTTCCACACTTCACATATGTATTCTTTGTAGGAAGGCCTTTCATTAGATACTAATTACATTGACCTTGTAAATTTCTGTACTTATGAAAAAACTTGAAACATTGGCCTACTTTCATATTCTACAATTGTATTTCCAGTGTGAATACCCATACTTTAGGTACACTGTACCGATATATCAAATTTGCATTAAAGAGCAGTTTAATCTTGCTTTGTTGCAATATGGGATTTCAGTGTTCCAAAAACATTTATTGTTTGTCGTTAAGCTTGTTGTGTAACTGATTTTTATAATAGGAATCTACCGCCTCGATTGAAATGCTTTAAAATCACAATAAGAATACCAAAAGGATATCAGACATGCTATGTCATCTTTAAAGTACATTTATGTAAATTAATTAAAGTCACATGATAAAGATCAATTGCTGTATACACAGTGTAAGACACTATTATTGAATGTTTTAAAAGCTATCAGGAGAATGACTGGAATGACGAAAATTGGCAGTTAACACGGATTATAAATTTTATTAAATGCATGAATGCCACTGGAATTTTTATAGAAGATATAGATCGATGAATGCATTGTTTTTTTTTTCCAACAGAAAAAAATTGGATAGTCACGTTTTTCTTAATATATGAGACACATTAAACAAAACAAAAAATACTTGTCGTTTTTCAATAGGTTTTGAAACAAAAATAATGAATGCATTCTGTAAGATATTCGTTCCGGTTTCTATTCTGTAGACATTATCAATATTAGTGATTTTCATAATTTATGCACATTTTCAATGATATTACTGCTTTTAATCAAAAGAAAACGGAATAAAATTGTGTAATTTTATCAGAATGTTACTTTTATAGTTCAATGAATACATTATTTGTTTACCTCCTAATGCCCTGCGATGTATATATACAGTAGCTGTGCAACTAATCACTGAAAGCCTTGTCCCAAAACCATCCACTTTCGCTCTAAATGCTGTAAATATGAGCGCAATCAATAATGTTGTCATAGAAACTTATAAACAAGATATTTCAGAAAAAAATTAATTTCGTTTGATAGGTATTACATGTATTAAAATAAAGTAAGATATAAGAATAAATAAACAAGGGCATCTACCTGTGAGACATAAAGACCATACTTATATTGGCATTTAAACAAAAATGTCAACAATTTGGTTTCGGTTTCGGTTTACGTCTTTCCGTATAGTAGTAATGATTTCAGCTATGAATTTAATTATTTATTTGTTGTCATGATATTTATGTTCCCCAAACGAAGTTGGGGAACATATTGTTTTTACTCTGTTTCTTCTTCTTCTTATTATTATTATTCCTGGGAAAATTTTGTCCTTGAGTGATATTGTAAACTACACATCTGACTAAGGTAAAATATTTTTAGGGTCAGTAGACATGTTATGTAGATTTGCCGAACAAAGGTCATTTTGCACGCACGTGCTTGCAAGAGCGCGCACGTGCAACACGTGAAATTACCAATTTCATTGATTTAGGCGTAATTTTTTCAATTTTTGATGAAATGCTTTGAAACTCATAATGTTAGGATATATTAGTAATATAGACAAGATGACATGGTCAAAATAGCAAGATCTCAGGCGCATGCACGTGCGCTTTGCTCTGATTGGCTGAAACTAAAGTCTCAATATCTTTCTTGTTTTTTGACGAAATCCTTTGAAATTTTGAACATATCCATGCATTAGGATATCCTACAACACAATATATAGAAATTATCATGAAAACACGTGCATGCACGTGCGCTGCAATCTGATTGGCTGAAACTTTAAATAGCTATAACTCCCTTGGTTTTCAACCAAACAGGATGGGATTTGGAACATAGATATACAAAGTGGACTTCTACAAGAAGGTATGGTCAACATGCACATGCATACATGTGCGTGCACGTGAGCTGCAATCTGATTGGTTGAAACTTTAAACAGTTATAACTCCCTTGGTTTTCAACCAAACAGGATGGGATTTGGAACATAGATATATTAAAGGACTTCTACAAGAAAGTATGGTCACCATGCTCATGCATACATATGCGTGTACGTGCGCTGCAATCAGATTGGCTGAAACTTTAAACAGTTTTAACTCCCTTGGTTTTCAACCAAACAGGATGGGATTCAGAACATAGATAGATTTTATGAACTTCTACAAGAAGGAATAGTCACCATGCTCATGAATGCACGTGCATCCACGTGAAATGGATAAAATCAAAAATACACTTGAATAAGCGAATTTTTAAAATACTTTTGAATTAAATATTTTAATATTCAGCATACTAAAATATATAGATTGTGTAGACAAGATGATATGGTCATTACGTACATGCCTTCACATGCGCACACAGGCAATGCTAAAATTTGAATGAGCATGGTTCATTTCTGGGTAAACGTTGTTAAAGTCTCAAATGCATAGAGTTTGTGTTATTTAATGAAGCTAACAGGGAATATGGCACCAAAAGGGAGTTGGGAAGCGTTTGGGGAACATCTGTAACGGTCCCCGTTACAATTAGCACTAGTTGAATACATGTTCTTCTGTTAAATAATATACTTAAGGTGATGTTTTAGACTCTTGTAAAAAATAGTTAATACCGTTTTATATAGAATTTTCTGTAGATATGTATTTCTTTTCCGATCGTTGTAAATAAAAATATCTATTAAATGATAAGAAGCGGTTGAAGTGGAGTAACCATATATGCATGTATTACCTTTACTTAGTAATCCAACTGAGTTTTAATGCTACCTTTTATTTCCTCAGTCGATACACAAAAACAAATCAGTTCTCAATTAAGAGATACGGGTACAATGTAAAACACTTAAAAAAATCCCTGTCAATACATTAAAGTACACTAGCATTTTTTTTTTATTTATGACTTGCATTATACTCGTCTTAAAAATTTTCAAAAGATACTAGTAACCGTATGATTACTTTCTTAGAATAAAACCAAAAAAGTCGAGTGTAACAGCAAAATATGAATCAGACATTTGAAATACTGCTATAAACAAGCAATGATTAAGTACACTGAAGGAGAAGGTAGGCAAGGACCTCCTATTCGTCTCCGATTTTTGGTGTCTCTAGGAGTAAAGGAAAAGTGAATAATTAGAGACCTAATGTCACCCCTCATAAAAAAGTTTTGATTCAAAGTACACGTAATGGAGTATACAAAGCTAACAGCAAGGTAAAAATCATCCAGTTTCCAAAATTTCTAAATTTATATAATTTTTTGTATTTCTTAAGCACATTTTGGTTTAAAATACAGATCAAAATCGTGACTCAATATCTTGACAATGTTTTAATTCACATAATTATGCTATTGTGTAACGTATTTCAATCTTTACAAAATTCCATCAGAATTGAAGAAATGTGGAAAATGTCTAGCTTTGGCACCATTTTGTGACCTCCCTGTGCTGTTTAAATCTGAATTATCCCTATTTTTGAACAAGAAACGTTTCATGTTTTTATGTGCAAAATATCACCACAATTTTCACTGTGTTTTGATTTTTACTTCAAAAGGCGCAAGCCCCTTGGGGATCCGGGTTAGAATAGGTACTCTGTACCCCCTTGCTTGTCGTAAAAGTAGACTAAATGGGGCGGTCCTTCAGATGAGACCGTATAAACCGAGGCCCGGTGTCACAGCAGGTGTGGCTCGATAAAGATCCCTCCCTGCTAAAAGGCCGTAGGTGCCGATCATAGGCCTAAATTTGCAGGCCTTCACCGGCAATGGTGACGTCTCCATATCAGTGAAATATTCTGAAGAGGGACGTTCAACAGTATACAATCAATCAATCTAAAGGCGCGGTGGATGCAGAAATACTAATTTATATGTCAATTTTCGGCACTCATAGTTATTGATCAGCGAGGGATCTTCTTCGAGCCAGCACCCACTTCTACACGATCCATCTGGTTGAATGGTCTCATCCGAAGGATCAGTCTTCTTGCCCGCAAGGTAGAAATATGAATAAAAGTTTTAACCCACTACTGTAAAATAGACGCTGTAACCATTGTGTCATACGGACGACACACAAATAAAAGAAATGACTGGTCTCTACAACCATGAAATATTTTATATAACCTTAAATATAAAAAGAACAGGGCTAAATATCTAGTCTCGGGATCATAAGACATCTGAAATTTAAGTCAAAATCTTCATTTTTTATCACGATATTTTAAAGGTCAAGCAAGACAATATTGTTTTATTTATTTGAAATTTATTGCAATACAAAATTGTTGTTATCCGCAAGGTTTGATATATATAGGATCTCCTATGGTTTGTGGTTTGATATGATTTTTATCCAACGAGTTGTGTGTTTTCTATCCCCGAGCCTTGGCGAGGGGATAGAAAACATACAACGAGTTGGATAAAAATCATATCAAACCACAAACCATGGGAGATTCTTTTTATCACATATTTTTTGTTCACTTTAAATGTGTATTTTGTCTTTATTTCTAATTCAAAGTCCTTTCGGTTACCTCGGACCAAATAACGTTATAAATAATATTACGTTGTATGAAATAATTCGTACAAAAATAAAAGAAAGAAAGTATTTCAGCACATATTTTTTTTAATTCATGAATGAAAATTTGTTAAGATATATCAAATAAAGTGAAATTTGACAAATTAAGTCATTCTCTCCATCATGCACATGTATTTGTTTATTACATTACGTCACGCGGCGTAGGAATACATAGCGTTGATACGAAAACGATATCACATGAGCTATATCAACGGGATAAAGGTGAAGATATGTGATAAAAATGCAATATTTAATATAACACATTATACAGGCAAAGAAAATCTGAATTATGTCAACGTTTGTTTCATGATCCTGGAGCCTGGATCTACAAATTTATTAAAATCAGTTTTCTTTTTGTTTGTAAATCAATGCAAGTTGTGCATTGGAATCAGCCATCCACCTGATAACCCCTCTCCTTAGGTTATATAATTTTAGGCACGATGATAAAATTGGACGTTCAGATGTTTTTTTTTATCTTAGTATGCAGTCTGGTTTACATGTATAAGCACGTACAATGTAGATATCCAAAAAATCTTTAACATGGTACCAAGAAAAAAAAAATAAATAACGGCTTTATTAGACGAAAATCGGAGAATAATATGAAACTAAATACTCTGTAGCTGAAGAAATTGGTATATATTTGGTGTCAAAATATAAGTAAAGTTATGTTCTTTAATTCTTTAATTTAAAACTACGTGTTCCCGTACTTTTAGTTTTAGACAAAAAAAGGTGCTTATATATTAACTAAAATTGAAAAACAATAAAAACATGTGCATTTGCACATTGAAAAAAAATAATCTACCAGAGTTGTTTTGTTTCGATGGTAATCATTGTTTAACTTGTGGTAAAATTAAGAAAAAAATAAATCACATTTTTTGACAGTCAAATATTTAAGAAAATTCAATTCTTTAATTGCACCCCCCCCCCCGCTTGAAAAGTGGGGGATATTAATTTGGGTTTGTCCGTCCGTCCGTCCGTCCATTCGTCTTTCTGTCTGTCTGTAACGCAATTAATAATTCTACAAATTCAGTGAGAGGAAACCGACCCCCCCCCCCCGAACTGCGCATGTTTAACTTTTTCCATAAGCGGGGGACACAAATTTTCTGAATTAGCTTGTTTGTATAAACTCAATAGTGAATAATTTACAAAATTCTGATTAAATTTTTTTGAAAATTAAAAAAAAGAGAAAGATAAAAAAACATAAGGTGTTAAATATTTATAGACAGTATTTGAGCAGTAGATTTTATGATCGGTCTAAATTGTGCGATATTATGCTTTGACGGAATTTTAAAAGACGTACAATTCCTGATCAGATTTAGAAATTCAACGAAACGTTTTGGCGTCGTTGGTGTTGTGTATTATTCGTTTACCAGGCAAAAG
>PRKT01001548.1:6554-22634 GCA_003671525.1 Saccostrea glomerata
CGCATGCACGTGCGCTTTGTTCTGATTGGCTGGAACTAAAGTCTCTATATCTTTCTTGTTTTTCGACGAAATCCTATGAAATTTTGAACATAGCCATGCATTAATATATCCTATAACATGATATATAGCATTTGTCATAAAATCACGTGCATGCACGTGCGCTGCAATCTGATTGGCTTAAACTTTAAATAGCTATAACTCCCTTGGTTTTCAACCAAACAGGATGGGATTTGTAACATAGATAGATATAATGAACTTCTACAACATGATATGGTCGCCATGCACATGCATACAGGTGCGTGTACTTGTGCTGTAATCTGATTGGCTGAAACTTTAAACAGCTATAACTGCTTTGGTTTTCAACCCAACGGGGTGGGATTTAGAATATAGAAAGATGTAATGGACTTCTACAAGAAGGTATGGTCACCATGCTCATGTATGCACGTGCGTGCACGTGAAATGAGTAAAATAAAAAATACACTTGAATGAGCTTATTTTTTAATACTTTTGGATTAAATACTTTAATATTTAGTATATTAAAATAATACAGATTCTGTAGACAATATGATATGGTCATTACGCGCATGCATTCACATGCGCACGCGTGCAATGCTGAAATTTGAATGAACTTGGTACACTCTTGCGTAAACGTTGTTAAAGTTTCAAATGCATAGAGTTGGTCTTATTTAATGAAGCTTACAGGGGATATGGCACCAAAAGGGAGTTGTGGAGCGTTTGGGGAACATCTGTAACGGTCCCCGTTACAATTAGCACTAGTTTTTCTCGTAGTTATTATTTTAGCAGGTCGTTGTGTCCGGAAAAGAGTTCTCCATTGCGCTGCACAAAATTTTAGGTATCTTCGCTGCTCCGCTCTTGACGTCAAAATCCATTTTTTCGTTCTTAGCAGATTTCTCTACTTCGATTAAATTTTTTATGATCTCCGTTTTCCTGATCAAAATTCTATCAAAGTTGCACAACATGAATTTGAATTAAAGCTGAAAAATTATACACATAAACAAAATTATTTTCGCTTTTATTATGGGTCCACGAGGAGTTAGAACGTTGGTGTTACATGTTTTAAATATCTGATTTCCAGACTGCTCCGGGTACCCCCACTGATGATGCAGTTATATACCACTGTACAGAAAATATTCAATATTTGTAAAATATTTTTAGCTTTTATTAGTTCTTAATGTATGTCAAACGTATATGCAAATTTTCACCGAAAGACGTTCAGTAGAAAGCAAAATATACAAAATGTCTCAATAATTTTCGAACAACCCTCGTAGTACCTTGGTAAAAAAATCTGAAACATTGATTAACTTTGTCGAAAACTTTAGAGCTTTTCTTTACAATGGCGAAAATTTGAAATTTTGATTTACCATAATGGAAAGTTTGAAACTTTGATTTTCCACAATAAAAACTTTAATCTACTTTGATGAAATCTTTGGAACTTTGATGTACTATAGTAAGATAAAAATTATCTATAATTTACCATTTGATTTTTTTTAGGGTTAAATTATTTTTCAAAATCTTCAGAGGTTAAAATAGAAAGTCACGGAATAAAGTTGGTATTGGGGAACAAATTAAATGTCATTTTTAAAGTATAAGACAATTTTCTTTTCTTTTTTTTTTTTTGGGGGGGGGGGTCTATTTCCAATACACTGAAAACAAATACTTATTACATCACACTGTAGATACACTAAATGCAAATGCATAAAGCAATAGTAAAATGTTAATTGCAGATTTAACATGCATTCTCTGTAAGTACCAAAAAAATTACTATAGGGCTTGGAAACGACATATCTCCGATTTTGATGAAATTTGCACCATAGGTGCACCTAGGTACAAAACCAGCATATATGGTGTCAGAAGTTTTCCACGTGCACCCGGTTGCCATGGAGACGGATCCATTGAATTTGGCTATTTTCGGCCATTTTTGACCAAACAAAAGCATGAAAATTGAGGAAATATAAATGCATTTTTATCTTTATGTAGTAAATTCAAATATGAATCTATGTATCATAAGAAAACATCAACTTTTAAGGAATACAGAGCATATAATCAGTTATTACAGAATTAACCCCACTCTTAGAAAATCGTCCTGCAAAATGGCATAGTTTCTGAAAATGTGGAAAAAGGGAAAATTTGGCATTTTTTGAGAAATTTAAGGTTACATAAAAAAATTATCTACGGAAAATTTTCAAATCTTATGCATATCGTCAAACGGCAGTATTTGTAGTGGCCCCTCATGAAAAATCTGATTGGGATTTAAATGCTATTTTAAGTAACAAGTATCTAAAAATAGACATATTTCAGAAAAATTAAAAAAATGAAATTTTGGCAGAGTTTATGATGTCATTGCTAGGTAATTATGAAATATACTGTAAAAGTCAATATGCTAATGCCAGAGACTGGACACCAATAACTACCATGCATATTATTTTCAGTTATTTCCGTTTTCTATTTATAGTTTCAAATGCCTAAATACAGACATGTCTCATAAAATGCTGAAAAATGTCAATTTTCCGTCATTTTGAAGCTTCACTGAGTCTTAAATAATAAACATACGGATCTCTCCAATATTCCATCAATAAGAACAAGGAATAATTTAATAACTCACAAATCATTGAGGACAGGCTCTCATATCTATTAATGGTAAAAATGTCTAAAAATAGACAAATATGAAACTAGATGCTGTCATGACTCATGAGACAGTAATACCCGCACTAAGGTGTTTGCCTCTAAATACACGCTCCTACATATTGGGCAGCTTTCCAAGGAAAAAGTCAAAATAATTCTATATAATTTACATGTATTCATCAAATTGAATGTGGAATTCTCCCTGTGACCTATAACACAGAACCTCTTACATTTATTTTACATGCTTAATTCATTATGTACCAGTTTGAATTCTATTAATGATGTAAATAAGATTTTGATAAATGTTTTGCTCACAATAGTACCTTTTTAAATTTACTTATCCCCCCCCCTCGACACCACAATCACACTGCACATACATTTTGGAATAGGCTAGATGGAAAAGTTTTGTTAAAACATCGTTTGTTATGAATTAATTTAAAATTTGTTCGTGTACTATACATGTTAACATGTAAATTTCTACATCACATCACGTTGCGTCACCCATCATCATATTTTTAGATTAAACTCCATTCGGCACACCTCGGCCGATTCCCACTTTATCTGATAAGGTGACGGAATCGACGGCACGAAGGTTTGCCGAATGGAATAGCATTAGCAGTGTCATGCTGCAGTCTGGTGTGCATTGGATTAATATTCATTTTGTGTTATAATTGGATTATACTTCATGAAGTTGACAAGACCTATGGAGGTCGGTAAGTACAAGTTTAAGTATTGTGGGGGGTAAAATGAATCCAAACGATTAGGTTAAAGTTCAAAAAGGGTCAAAGATCATCGCATGCCACACTAGAAGAATTTCATATTGTGAAGTTATCTCCCGTTGTCGATGTGACATTCAGTTACAGCCAATACTGGTGCGGATCCAGAAATTTTTTTCGGGAGAAGGGAGGGGGGTTCACATCTCAGTCAAAAAATTCCAGCACAGAATTTCCTGACAAGCAGGAGAAAAAAAAAACTGAAAACAAATTAACAAAATAAAACAATGATAGTGGGGTCAATGTTTTCTAAGTTTGGGGGAGGATGTCCAAAGTCATTTTTTATTTGCTTCAGTATATTGTCTTGTTTAAATAACAAAACTAATTCCAGGGGAGGGGGGGGGGGTCCAATCTCCCTACTCACTCCCTGTCCCTGAAATAACAATCTATTTTGTGATTCCAATTAAATAGTATATTTTTTTCGATTTAACTAATTATACATATTTTGTTTCTTGTGTTTATATTATGTCTGTCTATTTGTCTGCAGAAATTATAACCTTGCCCATAAGTTTTAAGTGGGATGGGCTATGCAATACTTACGCGAGACTTTTAGTATTTTAGGGGTCAATTCAGAAGACAGCCTTTTCTCGGTAACTTTTTTATTTCTCAAGCAATCTTCAAACTAATTTTGGTTTGGCATTGAGCATGAAGAGTGCAGTTTAAAAAATATTGGCCGTGGGTTCACTTTTTGATCCCTTATAGGAGTTTTAGTGGATTAAAAAACAGTACATTTTTGCATGTTTTAAATATTGATGGAAGAGTTATTTCTCTTTGAGTAGAAACTGGTGAACAAAGAGAATCGTTATGTTTTCAATTCAGTATTGATTTCAAAAGAACTTTTGCGATATTGTATTATTTGAGTTTTTTTTTAATGTGTAATATAAGATTCTTCTTTTTAGGGGTCGAAAAGCCCTCCGTTTTTGTTGAACGACAAAAATAAGGTCTAGTTATTATTATTATTATACCTAACAGATTTATGTTCGTGATTTAAAGAACATCATTGGAGATATGTAATTTACAACAAAACTGTTATACAGCATATCTAAAAGTTTTAGTATATTCCACATTTTATAGGTTTATTTCTTGTGACAATTAAGACCTTTTATTTGGGTACCATTAATTTTTACCTCTGATCGCTTCACCTAGGATACACATTTTTACAAGAAAAATGCCAAACTTTAAACTTGGCATAAATTTTGATCAGTAGGTGCTAGGACTTTCATGCTAACATGTGTATTCATTGTGAACTGTCAACAGCTATAAATATGTTTGACCTTGACCCTAGAGTTTGAACCACTTAAAAAAATTAACCTTGGCAATAAACTTTTGAACAGGAAGTACTAGGGATTACTTATTTCAAATGTGCATTCCTTGTGACAAGACTTTCTTCTGATACCAAGAATTGAACCCTTTGACCTTGACCTTTGAGTTTGACATGTATTTGAGAAACTTCAACCTTCGCCATAGGCTTCCATACAGGGACATCAGTGTTTAACAAACACATCTTGTCTTCATTATTATTTGGTAGTGTCTCCATAGAGGGAAAAATTCCTGAGAGAGATGTATTCACAACAAATAAACAAATTACTAAAGAAATTATAAAACATGAATATGTTGGTCATGCATATCTCTACATGAAAAAAACAGCTTTTCAAATACTGCAACCATATTGTAACCCTTTCAAAACACTCATTTGAGCTTTTCTGGTTTCCTTATCATATAATGTCTGTCGTGACGTGTTGTCCATCTGTTTGTCTGAAAGCGTTTTACATTTTTAACTTCTCTAGAATCACTGGGCCATATTTTCCCAATTCATATAGAAATATGTACATTTGTATGTCAGACTGACCATCTGTCTCAATAAATTTAACCTTGGTCATCACGGCCATCTCTACTGAATGAAAAGAGACAAGGCATTCATATTAAACTTATGTACTAGTATTTACCTGTGAGAATGGAATAGTTTTTTTTTTTACATATGACCTAGAAGTTTGACCTACTTGCAAAAAAATTAAATTGTTATATATTCATCATTTTGAAAGAGAAAAGCAAGGGCATTCATATTATAATGCATGTATATTATTACCTGTGATAAGACCTTTCCAAAAGAAACATGACTTTTACTCTGTGACCTTGAATTTGAAGCCTAACCTACTTTTCAAAAATGTTGCATTTGCTTATAACTTTTGATTGAGATGAGATATGACTCTCACATTTGACATGTACATTAATTACTCATAAGAATTCAAGGTGTTTTCCAGCATGCGATGCTTTTCCACCCCTTGACGTTGATGTTTTACATAAATTTCAAAATATTTATCTCTTCTAAAAGATGATTAGGCTTCTGGGTAACATTAAGGAGGACTTCAGAAAAGACAGGACTTTTTGCACAAAAAACGTCATTTTTCCAACCCAATTTGACCCCCCGGGGAAAAATAAAAATTCCGAAACCTTACTGCACATCTACATGACACCACCAACCATCTCCCAAAAGATGATTAGGCTACTGTGTAAAATGTAGGAGAAGTTCAGGAAAGACGGGGCTTTTTGCATAAAAAACGTCATTTTTTGACCCCCATTTGACCCCCTGGGACAAAATCAAAATTCCGAAACATTACCTCACATCTACATGACATCATCAATCATCTCCCAAAAGATGATTAGGCTGCTGAGTAAAATGTAAGAGGAATTCAGGGAAGACGGGGAGTTTTGCATAAAAAAACGTCATTTTTCGACCACCATTTGACCCCCAGGACAAAATCTAAATTCCGAAACCTTACTGCACATCTACCTGACACCACCAACCATCTCCCAAAAGATGATTAGGCTACTATGTAAAATGTAGAAGGAGTTTAGGGAAGATGGGTCTTTTTGCATAAAAAAACATCATTTTTCGACCCCAATTTGACCCCCCAGGGCAAAATCAGAATTCCAAAACCTAACTGCACATCTACATGACACCACCAACCATCTCCCAAAAGATGATTAGGCTGCTGAGTAAAATGTAAGAGGAACTCAGGGAAGACGGGGCTTTTTCCATAAAAAATGTCATTTTTCGATCCCCATTTGACCCCCCGGGGCAAAAATCAAAATCCCGAAACCTTAATGCACATCTACATGACACCACCAATTATCCCCCAAAAGGTGATTAGGCTGCTGAGTAAAATGTAGAAGGAGTTCAGGGAGAGGGAACTTTTTGCATAAAAAAACGTCATTTTTCGACCCCCATTTGACCCCCCGGGGCAAAATCAAAATTCCGAAACTTTACTGCACATCTACATGACCCCACCAACCATCTCCTAAAAGATGATTAAGCTACTGTTTAAAATGTAGGAGGAGTTCAGGGAAGAAAAGTGTGACAGACGGACGGACGGACGGACGGACGGACGGACATGAGTAACAATAATATACCCGAACTTTCTTTAGAAAGTGCAGGTATAATTAACTGTTTAATCTTGATGTTCCATTAATTCTCAAATTAGAGATGAACAATTTACCGACTTATTGTCATTAACTGCAACTGACATAATGTGACTGACAAGAACAGACATTTAATTGAATGCAGCATGATAAGCAGAGGTTTCCATTTCTATTTATAGTAACACATGTTTAAAAATAGACGTACTCCAAAATGTCGGAAAAATGTAGTTTTTAGTATTTTTTAGTACTTTTTTCTCATATTTTGGATGAACAATTGCAAACTATATGTATTGGCATATGGTGACCAACAAGTAAAAGAAAACATTGTATGAAATACATAATATGAATGCCCTAGCCCTAACCGTTATGACCAATGTTATTCTTGTTATAAAAGTAGGTCAAACTCCAAGGTAAAGATCAAAAGGTCAAAGTTCTTGTTATCAAATGAAAGGTATTGTCCCAAGAATTAAATATTTCAAGTATGAAAGCACAGGATCTAACCTTATAAATGTTATGATAAAGGATGTCTTTTTTAAGTAGGTCAAATTCAAAGGTCAAGGTCATAGAATACTTATGTAGAACATGAAAGCCTGAGCCCTAAAAGTTAAGTTATGACCAAGGTTCAATATTTTGAAAAGTAGGTCAAACTCCAAGGTTAAGGACAAAGGGTCAAATTTCAAGTTCTTGTTTTAAAATAAAAGGTCTTGCCACAAGGCGTAAATATGTAAAGTATGAAAGCACTAGCCTTAACCATTAAAAAGTTATGGTCAAGGTTTGCTATTTTAATGTAGGTCAATCTCAAAGGTCAAGGCCAATGAGTCAAGGTTCTTGGTATCCTATGAAGGATATTTACATAAGGATTACATATATTAAGTCTGAAAGCCCTATCCCTTACTGTTCAAAAGTTGTGCCAAGATTACAGTTTTTCACAAGTACAGAAATTTACAGGTCAAGGTCAAAGGGTCAAGGTTGTTTGTATCCTATGAAAAGGCCTTGCAACAATGAATACAGATGTGAAGTATAAATGTCCTGGTGTCTACTGTTCAAGAGATATGGCCAAAGTAATAGTTTAAAATTTCCTGTAAAAGTAGGTCAAACTCCAAGATCAAAGTCAAAAGTTCAAATTCGATGGTTTCGATACAAAAGGTCTTGTCACAAGAAATACACATGTGAAATATGAAAGTCATGGTTCCCCTAAATCAAAAGTTATGGGCAAGGTTAAAGTTTTTGCTGACAAAAAGACAGACAGAAAGCTACACAGACGGACATGACAAAAATTATACACCCCCGAAACGTCGTTAATGGGGGCATAAAAATCTAAAAATGTTTTGTATTTACGAGGGGTTATCAAAAAGTTCATGAACTGGGACTATAAAATTAGAACAATGTAATCTGTACTTTCAAACTTTATAAGAAAAAATAATGTTGAAATGAGATATTGAAAAATTTAGCTTGATTCGTACATTATTTGCTAAAATATGATAACAAGAAACGACATTATATGATTATCCGGCACTGTCGCTGTTAAGTTACATGACGTCCGACAACGTCATTGTTTTTCAATGTCCGCTTCCTCTACATCATACACTCAATTTGATGAGCTTCCCTGGAGTTGAGTGAGGACTAAGGCTCGTCTTGTTTATATTGCATATTGATTATACATAGGGAGAGATCCTCGCTCAATTGTATCAGGATAGTTTGCTTTTAGGAGATTGATTTCTATATATATACAACTTCTGATCAACGTCATTTTTTGACGTGATTGATTTTTCACATCTTGGTTTCAAATCAACATTAACTATGCATCCCTTTCTCTTTGAATTTTTTTTTGCATTAGAAACAAGTACTTTGGGTGCATTTAATTTCTCTAGAGCCTGTTTGAACATAAAATGTATCCTAGGTCTATACTACTTTTTCAAGGGCCAAAACTTTATATAATGTTGGAAAATGAAAACCCTCCCCTTTTTACGTCACTTTCAAGGATTTATTTGCATACATACTCAATGTCAAATTTACGAGAAATTTTCATAGAACATTCAGAATACGTTGAAAATTTCATATTTTATGAAGCAATATTGTTGTCCCAGCATATACCTGAATCAACGAGATTTTTGGATGTCAAATGTTCGTACATGTATCAAAAGAGTTTCTCTCAGTTACACCTCGGTCGAAAAAACGTCGTATTTAGGTTGCACCGCCTGGACATACCATAACTTACAAAAACATGACTTATTAATGAAAAATTAATTTTATGATTTGCAGTCTATTTCATAGATATAAATGATGATGCTAACCAGATATTTTTTGAAATTCATCGATGTACCTAAAGCAGTTTTATTTCCATGGCCCCAGATACCCCCTCGTACCATCATCGTAGAATAAATCTTAAACATAAAAAAACAGTAGAAATAAATAGACTTGACCTCATAAAGTTTTAATCTGCTGCTGCTCTTTCTCCCTTATTATCCTTAAACAGGTTAAAGAACTGTATTTTCTTTCAGATGAATGTCATGCTGAAATATGCGAAGTGTCTATCGTGTTTGCTATTAAAGAAAGGACAATGGATTTTCCCAGGACAGTATATAAGAGTGTCCCTAAAAGCAATTTTTGATCAGACTTCCCTGAACTACATATTTGAAAGGGTAAGTATTATAAGTTACTCTAAGTACTGTACAAAAATACATTTAAAAAGTTAATGACACATTTCATTTTAAGTATTGGTAAGACTTAAAATGCGTTTAAAACGTAACATTACATTACAAGATTGATTTTGAGTATTATATTTGTGTCAGGTACTTGAGCATGGCCACTTCAAATAGAGAGTTGACAAGATCACATATAAAAAGATTAAAATTTGGTTATACATGTATTACACTAGCTTTCTAACACTTTATAGTCAGATTGAAATAAGGTTTTGTTTCTGACACTGTGTCCATTATTACAGCTCAAGTTTGATGTGACTTGACGTAATTTTCAAAGATTCCCCCCCCAACTTTTAAGTTCCAAGATAGTATCTGGGAAGCCTCAAAATAAATGAGCATTTCTATTCCTAAAAACCTTAAGATTGTAAGGCAAATTTGTTTTCCGTCAAAATTTATTTTTAGAGGAGTTTTAGACTTTAAATGTGTATCACAATACACTCAGTAAATATGATGATCTCCTTGGTAAATTTCATATTCTCAAGCTAATTTTAAGGCATAATAACTTTGCAAATATATGGGGGTAAATTCAATACATTATCAGACATTTTTGGAGGGAGACGCAAAGTCTGAAACATAAGGAAGGATGTGGAGATAATAAACAGTATTCGGTCTCAAAGTCCATAAAACAGTACAAAACAGGAGCAGAGCAATAAAGGAACTCCGAAAAATGTGAGATCAGGTGCCATAAAGGATTGAGTATCCCCTGCTGACCGGTCCCACCTGCCGAGTGCTCCTTGTCATGATCAGGAAATAAAAAAAATCCGTCGTCAATTCAGTGTATGAATAATGAATAAACAATTCAGTGATGAAGTCTGAAACATAAGGAACGCGTATTTGTATTTTTACACAATGTTTTTTCTCTTACATATGTATACTTATACATTAATAACATTTGCAGATAATCTCCGAAACGGGTACACTTCTTACTTCTTCCTCTAATAATACACTTCATACAAAATAATGTTGATAAATTATATTTCGATTTCACTTTGATAGTACATGTAAGTATTGTACATATAATTAAAAGCATACTTCAAATTCCGAAATAGAGTTATGAAATAGCATCAACGTGAGTAAAATGGCCTTTCCGGTAAGAGGATCTAAGTTACAGGCAACTTTTAATGAAACAGACAACAAACAATCGTTTATATATTTCATAATTTCATTATTTCATAAAATTTCATCAACGAATTATTCAATCAAAACTTATATTAAATGAAATAAAAGATATAAGTTGTGATAAAAGGGTACTTGAAAGTGCGAAACGAAATAGAAACGAAACGAACTGAAACGAAACGAAAACTGCCGAAATGAAACGAAATCTACCGAAACGAAACGAAACGAATTCAAAACGAAATCTGCCGAGACTACCGCCGAAACAAAACTATCAAAATGTTTTTTTTCTTCTTCAAATCAAGGTACATGTATATAATTATAAATGTGTAACTGCATGTGGACTTTTTTTACTTCAAATAAAATTAATATATAGTTCATGCACTTGTTAATATAAAATTAAATTACCTTAAATTATGCTCCCTTCTCAGTCTAATGATATATTTACATGTTTGCAAGCTGCTGTGTTATGTCCTTTCTGTACCCTTTCCCCCCGTCTCTGTTGAATATTAAATATACCAAACACAATGGATTACATTTCCGTGCACTGGGTACGCGTTCGGCGACGTCATTTTCATCAATCTCAATTCGAACAACACTTTGAATACTATGCCACCAGTCGTCTGTTTCTTATGCTATTTAAATGAAATTTTGACATATTATTAATATTTTGATTCTGGTTTCAGGGATTAAAATTTTAGTTCAATTTTATACATAGTACCCAAGAAAGAAAAACAAATGTAATAGTTATATGCGTAAATTATTCCAAATTGTGGTCGTGCGCCGACAGACCATATCGGCCTTCAAGTAAATCGTCCCAATATAATTGATTTGGAAGATACAAATTTAAAAATTCGCAATTTTAAAGAACATTTGTTTTTATTTCTTGGGTACTATGTATTCTCTTTTTCTCTTACATATATATACTTATACATAATGTCTATGCAAAATTTGGTTAGTATTGGTTGCGTGTTTAAAAAGTTATTACCATTGTCTACGACTTTTTGGGACAACCCTCATACATGTAACTTCAACCGGAATTTTGTTTATCCTTTCTACATACATACGGTCATATTTTTGTCGGGTAATTTTCGAGAAAGAAATGAGCGGTTTGCAATTTAGAGGCTCGACCAGAGAAGTCTAAAACGATTTAACAGACAAAAAAAAAGTCTCTCGAAGCGAACGATGTCATTTTTTAAAAAAAAAACCATATGCAGTTACACATTATATAACCAGCATGTAACTACATGTATATAGCTTGATTTGAACAACATTCTGAAAAGTTTTGTTTCGTTTCGTTTCGGAAGATTTCGTTCTGATTTCGTTTCGTTTCGTCTTGATTTCGTTTCGTTTCTGTAGGTTTCGTTTCGTTTCGGTAGATTTCGTTTCGTTTCGGTAGATTTCGTTTCGTTTCGGCAGATTTCGTTTTGTTTCAGTTCGTTTCGTTTCGTTTCTCTTTCGTTTCGCACTTTACAGGTACCCATGATAAAAAGACAATAAATGCAAATTATTTTCCCCAATCACCGATCTTGATATTGATGGAAGCTTCAAGAACATCATGAAACGATTGAAATGGTTTTGAGTTATATCCCTTTTGCTTAATTCTTTAAATTAGGAAATGATTGTTAAGGATATGTGAACCTGACAAAAACGTAATTGGAAAATTATGAAATGGGTATCAACATATCGAGGACAATTTCCTTGATCAAAAAACAACAGTTTTGTTATATGTACATGAGTTCGTTTCCATGGCAACAGTCCCTGAAGATGACCATGTTTTCAAAGATTAAAATTATATAGAAAATCACACTAAAGTTAAAGAAAGTCATAAAAAAACTTATAAATTGCAGTTCAAATTAATTTATTTGCTATAATATGAAAGAATGGTGCATAAACATACCATTCTTATTTTTTTTCAATAAAAATAATATCTTTTAAGTACATAATTACAGTCCGAATTTCCTCTGGCCTCTAAAAAATTGACTATTTTTCCTTATCCTTGATTAATAAAAATGTTATAAAATCACACTTAATATAATTGGAAATTTTATTTTTTAATTTCATTTTAAAGAAGTGATGTTTAGCTACGTGAAACGGGGGAAAAATGGTATGTACATGAATTGGATAAAAAGATATGATAATCTGAATTTCCTCTGGCCTTCTTTCAAAAACTGACCGCGGAGCACATTTATCTGCAATAATTGCTAAAATATCAATCAAAAAATTATTTAGTTTAATTTTAAATAAATAATGTGTTAAAATGAAATTAAAAGTCATACATGCTTTTTCTTTTTCATAGATAAAGTATCTAGTATGCACATAATTACAGTCTGAATTTCCTCTGTACTCTTAAAAATTGCCTATTTTTTCTCAACCTTCACTGTAAATATCTTATAAAATCACACTTTATATAATTGAAAATTTTGTTTTTCAATTCCATTTTAAAGAAGTGATGTTTAGCTTTGTGAAACAGGGATAAAATTGGTATGTACATGAATTAAAAAAAAAGATATGATAATCTGAATTTCCTCTGACCTTTTCCCAAAATCTGACTGTTAAAGAACATTTGTATGTGATGATTGCTAAAAAAATCACTAAAGAAATAATTAAATTTAATTCTAAATATATTTTAGTAAAAATCGGTTTTAATGAACTCACTAAGACCTATAAAATTACTTCACTATATCCATAATCCGTTATATCCATGTAACAAATTCATTAAATTTATAAAGCTGGGGATCTAAAAAAAAAGTTTGCTATATCTGCGTTCGCACTAAACAAATTTTGCTGTAACATGTTTGAATAAATATCCAAAAAATAAAATGATAAAAAAAAATATTTCATAGTCTATATGCACCAAGGTCTATGTGAATAGGCCACAAAATAAAACTGAAAAAAATGGCACAGATCTAATTGCCAATGTAATTATTATTAAAATGTACAACATATGGAGATATTGGACACCAGTTAAAATTAAAACACTTATCAAAAAAAGAGAAATGTTTGTTCTAGTCAAACTAATGAATTCTTTAACCTTGACAAAAGTTTCTACATGTACAGTCTGTTCTAAAAAAAGCTAGCTTTCCTGTCATAATGAATTATTTTATTTGCCTTTCAACTGCAAGCTTTTTTGGTCACATACTTTGTTCAAATAATGATCACTCTAGGACCTGGTGTAGGTCTCTTCTGAAGCAAATAGTTCAGCCTTTGCTTTGTTTGTATGCTGTGTAATGTCTCTCGAAGGATTTTTTTCACTCATATGAAGACGCTACCACTTGCTGGTGGAGGGCTGCAACTTTATACCTATAAAAGGTACTTATGGCCATTGAGCTGAGAGGGATCTTTTTCATGCCAACATCTACTGCAGCAGGGAATCTCAAGTTATGCAGTCTCATACAAAGGAATGGCCTCCATGTTCCACAGTGCTCCTTCATTTGAGTCAATGGAGCGCTGCTCTAACAACTGCGCCATGCAGATTTCAGGCTATGACACAGCAACACATGATTCTTAGCCTGGAAAATAAATTTCATTTTAGTTTTAAAATTCATGTCTAAATGGTGTGTATGGATATATATAGTAAGCTTGTAAATAAGTAATATCTATTTAAAACTTGAATTGTTACTTTATTGTCAATCATTTTATGAATTTGAAGCCTTTGCAATTACTGATACACGAATTTATCAGGATTGACTACTAGACTATTGAAGTTTCAAAATATACTACTGGACTTTCTATAATCATATTAGAAAGTTATATGTAAAGGGAGGACCATTTGATTCTGAGAATAGATATTGGGATTAATCTGACCTAGAATATTTACACTGAAATATGTACATTGTTCTCTACAATGAAGATTTTTTTCCCCTCACACATAATATTTTTATTGAAACAAAATACTCTGTCAGAATTTGTCTCTTGTAATCTTGGAAAAAATAATCTAACACTTCATATTCTGTCCATATTGAGGTAATAAATTAAATGCACCACCCTTCACACCATCACAATTAGAATCAAATGCATGATCACTCCCTTTTTTAATCTTAAAAAACATTTTTTTCATTCACTCCTACCTATTCTATTGTTTGCAACACACAGAGATTTTTTCATTCATTGAATTCAACAGGAACAGCTATCTACAGTTGAGTAGTGGATGTAAACTGCTCACATATGTTGATTCTTTTTCTTCTCTATACCTGTTCATATAACAAATCGGTCACAAAATTATTTAAATTTGCAAGAATAAATTGGTCAACATTTTACAAACACCTTTTGATCATATCTATTTCACAATGAAATGTCATATCTTAAATAGTACATCATTTTATAATAAGGCAAATCTTGCACTGCACAGACTATAAATTTAATACATAGTGTTTTAGTGACAGGGTACGGGATGATACCTGCTTGGCAAATTTCATACCTGGCGGGCAGAGCCGAGTCTACTGACTAGGTATCATCCCGCACCCTGTCACTAAAAAAAATATGCAACGAATTTACCCCATCAATGAAACATTTATGCATTATCTGTGGTTTATAAAAAAATTTCTCTGCTACATGCTTCATCACACTTATATTGTGCATATCATGACATCACGTTGTGTAAGTTTTGTAATGTTGTTTTCGTGCTAAAATAATGAACTGAACAGTACGTATAATAGGTTTTCAGTAAAGAAGAAATTGTTTCTGAAATTCTCTCATTATTTCCGCTACTTATAACATTAACCTTGCCAACTGCAAACACTAAAAATATTAACCTTGTGAATTTGAGTTGTTCAAAGAGTTCAAAAAGAATTTTACATTGATCTGGCATTGATTTACAATTGACTGGGTATGAATAATCTACCTCCTTCACGTGGTACACTCCAACCAATTGTAAGTCAGGATTTCGTCGAAAAATCATTAGAGGTGGTGTAAATACATATGTATGTCAAACTGATCTGTCTATAATGTAATTAGGTTACTTGGCCACCGAATTGCTATTTCAGTATTTTCCTAATGTGGTAATTTGACACTGGTAAACAAAAAGTAAATCCAACTAGAGCCGAGCTCGTTGCAAAGCAACGAATAGGTCTTCCGTTGGAGCTACGGATAAGAAGACGTAACCTTGAGTCTAGGTCAAAAGCCACATTCTTAAGTTCTACAAGTGAAAATTTAAACCTTTTAAGAGAAGCAACTTGCAATGTTTAGCTAGGAAAAAGACTGTAAAGGAATATACATGTGTAAATGTGACCTTGAACTTTCCAAGTGACCTTGAACTCTCCAAATGACTTTGATCTAAGCAATGACTAGCTCTCGTTATAAAAATATTATCCATGTGTTACCGTCTGGAAAATTTCAAACATTTTATTTAGATATTCTTTCTGTCCATGCATCCAACCAAAAACATCTTATCCTTGGGGACTTTGAACTCGAGTCAAGGTCACGTCCCA